>MVAK01000012.1:0-253121 GCA_014825535.1 Cystofilobasidium bisporidii
GCGGGCGCAAGCGGGCGCGAGCGGAGCGCGGGTGACAAGGGAAGCGATCATCCTGCAGAGCGTCGAGTAAACAACAGAAAGGTCAGGACGAGACGCGCGCGAGAGAACAGGACAGAGTGAGTGAAAAGAACGGGGGGACGCACGCTCGCCGCGGAGGCGTCGAGCCAGCTGGAGGTCCTTGGGCTGGATCGTGACACGCTTGGCGTGGATAGCGGCAAGGTTGGTGTCCTCAAAGAGCGAGACGAGGTAGGCCTCAGACGCCTCCTGCAGGGCCATGACGGCCGACGACTGGAAGCGAAGGTCCGTCTTGAAGTCCTGGGCGATCTCGCGGACGAGCCGCTGGAACGGCAGCTTGCGGATCAGGAGCTCGGTCGACTTCTGGTAGCGCCGGATCTCGCGCAGGGCGACGGTTCCCGGGCGGTAGCGGTGGGGCTTCTTGACACCGCCGGTGGGAGGGGCCGTCTTGCGGGCAGCCTTGGTGGCGAGCTGCTTGCGGGGGGCTGTCGGGCAAGGGCAGGTGTCAACGACATGACACGCAGCAGCAGGGAAAGGCGAGCAGGCAGGACTGACCCTTGCCTCCGGTCGACTTGCGGGCGGTCTGCTTGGTACGGGCCATGTTGGATGAGGAGAGACGGGAGCTTGAGAGGTAGGTCTGGGTGGCGGTGAGGGTGGGGGAAGAGGTACAGGGCAGGTGGCTGCCGTGGCCTTAAGAGAGGCGTCGCAGCGCAGCGCTCCGAGAAACCCACGCGCGGGAGGAGCAAAGCAACGGCCATCTCGATGCCCCACGCCCAGCAGCAGCTCGACTTCTTTCCCTCTCCCTTCCTCTGCTGATCTCTCGTCCCTACCTCAACTTACATCACCCACGACCAGCCAAAAAAAATCACCCCAGCGGCCTCTACCTGCTCGTACATGATCGACAGCAGCACGATGCTTGAACGAGGTGGACGGGCAGCTGCAACATTTAACAATTCAAACTCCGATCAGCTGAGGGGCATATTCGGTCCGCCTGCGCCTCGCTCCGGCTGGCGAGCCCTTCAAGAGAGCCAACCTCGACCGTCACTCCCTCTTGCTCCCTATCCAACACTCTACCTCAACACACTCTCCCACCCCACCCCTCACCCCACTTCAACACTACAACAATGTCTGGACGCGGAAAGGGCGGCAAGGGACTCGGCAAGGGCGGCGCCAAGCGTCACCGCAAGGTGCGTCTCATCCTGTCGCTGCCCGGCTCAACAACACGCACAGCACCTCGCTGACGTTCGCTCCTTGCCACCCTGCTCGCCTTCTCTCGACAGATCTTGCGTGACAACATCCAGGGTATCACCAAGCCCGCGATCCGCCGTCTCGCACGACGAGGTGGTGTCAAGCGTATCTCTGGCCTCATCTACGAGGAGACCCGCGGTGTCCTCAAGATCTTCCTCGAGAGTGCGTCCTCGCCTCGCCACCTTGCACTCGCTTGCCTCGTCCGCCGTCGCTGATCGTCCCTCCCCGTCTTCCTTCCGCAGACGTCATCCGTGACTCCGTCACCTACACCGAGCACTCGAAGCGCAAGACCGTCACCGCCCTCGACGTCGTCTACGCCCTCAAGCGCCAGGGCCGCACCCTCTACGGCTTCGGCGCGTAACCTCGCCGTCGTTCGTCGTACCCACCACCCCTTCTCCCCGCGAACGCCACCGTCGCCCGGCCGGTCGCACCTTTACTACCCAACCCCATTCGAGTTCGCTCTTCAATGTCCCTCTGACACTTCAATGTTGTTCGACGCGAGACGCGCTGCTTGAGCGCGACCTGCGTTCCCCACTTGAAAGACCTTCGCGAGCGAGCAGTTCTCCGCGCCCACTGGCCAGCTAATGCCCTCCTGTTCACGCTTCTTTGTCCCTATGTCTCGTTCTCTGCATTGTTCGAGCCACTTGTCGTGGCTCATAGGCTATGAGGCGCCTCAGCTCTCGTCGCGTCGCTCCGGGTGCTGCGCACGACCCTCGCTTCGCGGTCCGACCCGAACTTCTTCCCTTCGCCGCCTTGCGACCGTCAGTACGACTGCTGCTTCCCTTCTCACGGGCTTATCTCGCGCACGAAGGTCCGCAGAGCCTTCAACTCACACCCCTAATGCCTTCATTTTCCTTCCTCGCGCGCTTCCGAGTCATGAGCGAAGAGGCATCATACACTGCTGATCGGACCGAGAAGGAGAAAGGGGACGGCGGCGGGTGCCAAAACCGGGTCGGGTCGAGTAAGGTCGAGAAAGGGGACGGATGAGAAGAAAAGGAACCGAGGTTCAGTCGCTCAAGTCGAGCGCGAGACGGCGCAGACGGGGGGGCGACGCAAGAGCTGCGTCGAGAGGGAGTCAGCGTCGGGCCCATTACTTGTTCTGGACGGCCTTGACGATGGGGACTGCATGGGTGCGAGCGAGAGGAAAGAAGAGTCACTCGCGCTGGCGTAAGCAGTTGCAGACGAGCGAAGAGATGGAGGCAAGGCGACGCACCGACGATGATGATGCTGCAGTCGGCCGGAAGGGGGGGGGGGGGTTCAGGGAAGGAGGTCAGCTGTCGACACCCACCAGACGAACCCGGAAGCAGAATCAAACGCACATGAGGATGACGATGCCGACGCCGATGATGATCTTCATCTTGGTGTCCTTCCACCACATGGCCTTGCGGACCTTGTTGGCGCCGCGTCGGAAGCCCTGGGCGGAGACGGCGAGGTTGTCGCTGAAAGCAGCCAATGCGATCAGGAGGCAGAACTAGTCAGCCAAGGTCATCGGACAATCGGACGCCGCACTGATGAGGCGACAGCAGCTAGCCGACAGCCCAAGCAGGAGGGACGTACGTCTTGTCCTGGAGCGCATCGAGCCGCTCGCCGCGCTCGGCCACGCGCTGGATGTTCTCGCGCATGACGTCCTGCGTCTCGTCGATTTGCTTCTGGATCGCCGCCGTCTGATGATGACCAGGTCGAGATGAGGCAGTATACGGTTGGTCAGCCTTTGCGGCAGCCGGCGTGGACGGCTGCAGCGCCAGGAGATGGGGTGCTGTCGCACCTTGGCATTGCCTGCCGGGCGGGCGGCGCCCGAGGGGTTGGTCGACGAGCCGCCCTGGGGAATGTAAGGGTCGTACTGGAAGTGTGGGCCCGACCGTCAGCCCTGTTCAAGGGTCAGAAAACGCGTGTGAGAGGAATGTGATGCTCACCGGTGCGGACCTGATTGTCGAGGAGGCGCGGGCGAGACATGGGCCGGGAGTGCGAGAGGGGTCGGTCAGCCCTGTGGTCGGCGTGCGAGCAAGCATGACCAGGCCCCTTTAGGCGCAAGACGCAAGCCAGCACGTCTCGAGCGACCCAGTGGGACATTGACGCAGATTCCCTGCCAGTCGTCGGCAGAGAGGCTGAGCAGCTACCGCCGGCCGTCCGTAGCCAGGGTCCGAGCTGGGCCCACAGCCGCAACCTCCTTCCTCGGCCTCTCCCCCCTACTCTTCGCCCCTTCCACCCCTCTGCCTCAACGCCCATCCACTCTCACACATACACGCGCGACCGGCCATCCGACTCACATTCTGAGCTCTGGCTGTTCGAGAAGGGTTTGAGAGAGGGGAAGAGAGGACGAAGGGAAAAGGACGGGCTGATGGACGTTGGGCGTGGCCGGGCGTTGTCACCCGCACGGCCGTCTGACGAGGCGCCTCGGCTGGCGAGCGATGCGCAGCATGTCTACGTACAGCCCGACGACTCGCAGCTGCCCCGGTCGCAACGTGTCGAAGGGCAAAGATGACCACAAGATGACGTCGCCTGGTTAACGTAGGCTCTCGGTCGTGTTGTCTGCCTGCGGCGTCGAGGATGTCGATGGGCGGCGTCGAGGATGTCGATGGGCGCACGTCCGCATCAACTGCGAGGGCTCCTCGGCGCGCGCGCTGACGACGACGTCAACGACGTTCTCTGAGATCATCAACGCAAGTGGCGGGCTCGTCCCTGATGCGAGGAGAGATAAGTCATCCGTTCACCAGCCTCTAGGTGGTCCGCTCTTGAGCCTGAGCTCGCGCTCGTCGCTCAGCACGCCCCGGGGCGTCGTCGCCAGCAGCTTCTCTGCCCAGCGCTTGCCCCCACCCTGCTCGTCCTCCCACCCGCTCTCGGCCAGCCGCTGACCGAGCCCGACGAGGCCGTCGACGACCTGCCCGACCGAGTCCTTGCCCCACGTGCGAAGCGCGGCACAGTTACGAATGAGCTTGGACAGCCGACCAAGAAAGCGCAAGCGGGCCGCGTACGACTCTGGGTTGAAGGCCGGCGGCGGCGTCCCAGAGTGCGCGAGCGTCAACAGCGTCGACAGCGTCCCGAGCGCGTGGTGGAACGGCGCGAGCATCGCCGTGACGAGCGCGGTGAACTTGGCCGCGCTTCCGCCCGGCGCGCTGCCGTCGGCGAGGAGCGACTCGATCTGCTCAAGCAGGTCGACCGCTCGGCGGGTCTGGCCCGATGAGTAGGGGTCGTAGGCGCCAGGAGTCGCAAAGACGGCCGTCAGACGCGGCAGGACCGTCGAGGTCAAGATCGACAGGACAAGGTCGCCGTCCGATCCGAGGGCGGGCTCGTCGTCCATGTCGTCGTCTGAGTCGTCGGGCTGCTGTGGCAGACGGGGCCGCGAGTACGAGTAAAGCGCCGTGTAGAAGCGAAAGTGATCGAGCGTCTCTGGCGACTGCCGTTTTGAAAGGGCAGGGCAAGGGGCAAGGTCAGTCTCAGGAAAGGTCTTGCTCTGAACACAGGTCGCACCTCCAAACGAGACGGCAGACGCACCTTGAGCGGATCCCAGCCGGCCATCTCCCACCGCGCCCAGAACTCGAGCGCCGTCACGAGCGCCTCGCCGCCCCACGCCATGCGGTACTCGTCGCCACCCTCGCGGACGCGCCAGGCGTTGAAGCGATCAAGTAGTCCGCCAGGCGCCTCAGGGTCCTTCATCTCGACCGCCTTGACGTCGTCAAACACGGCCAGGCGGCGCGCATCGAGGCCTGCTCGGGCCAGGACGTAGTCTGCCTCGTCTGATTTTGGCAGGCCGCCGTCCGTCAGATAACCCTGGTCGAGCGGAGCCTCAGTTGGCTCGGTCGACGTCGATCCTGGGGACGTCGTCAATGAGGCGAGGCGGGTGAGACGGTTTGTCCGCCTCGAGGACCGCACGTTGGCTGTTGGTGGCAGCGTCAGGTTGCCAATTAGCCGCGAAAGGGTCTCCTCCTCCTCCGGATTGGCCGGCGGGGTCGGCGCGAGGAAAGGCTGGAGCGTAGCGACGTCCACCTCAGACGGCACGCCAAGGCACAGCGCGACATCGTCGGCGTCGTCCTCGATCCGCCGGCGGGCGACCATGCCGTGCCGCTCCTGTAGCAGGTCGAGATTCTCTTTCTCGACGAGCTCGAGCTCGGGAAACTTGACCTCGAGGAACGCGCCGAGCGTCTCACACCAGCTGCGGAACTCCTCCGCCCACTCGCGCTTGGTCTCGACCCGCTCGACCTCGCGCCGGAGCTCGCGCTCCTGGTCGTCGAGCGCACCGACCTCGGCAGAGATGGCGTTGATGCGATGCGTCGACTGGGCATGCGCGATCGTCAGGTTGGACAGGGCTGTCGAGAGTCGCAGCGAGGCGGCCGATAGCGTTGGCATGGGCAGGACGGCGGGAACTGGGCCGAGGAAAGGATGCGACGGGGTCAGTTGGGGCATTGTGGGCGTCCGAGGTACAAGAGATTCCAGGAACGCACTCTTTGCCGCTCGGTATGGCTCCTTGCTCTGCAGATATCGCATTCATGTACAAGGTCAGCTAAGCCCTCCCCTGATGACGAGGACGACTCCAGCGCACGCACCTTGTCCTTCTTTTTGACAGCGTCGGACCCCCAGAGATTGGCCCGTCGGATCTGCGCTTCTTCCCACTCGCCCTCGCTCTCGTCCATCTCCTCAGCCTCCCTAGAAGCCGCGCATCGCTATGTCAGCCCTTGAACTCCGGCTCCCATTCGCCATGGGAGGGGTCCGACGCACCTGTCTTCGATGGCCTCTCGGATGCCCTCGCGCGCGCGCCGCCGAGCGTCCTTCTTCCCCTGCTTGCCGAGCGGCACCCGCTCGTCTGCGCCAGTGAAGCCCGCGTGCTCGTCCTCGCCGTCGCCCGTCTCGTCCTCCTCCCTCGCCAAGCGCGATCCTGCGAGATCCGATAAAGACCCTTCGTCCCGGATCGAGACGGCGCCCGAGCGGCCGTCGAGCGAGATGAAGTCGGCCGCTGAGGAAGACTCCTGCTCGTCTGGGTGCGAGCGAAGGTGCGACCGCTTGGCTTTGGCTGCGAGGATGGCGGCCTCGGTCGGGATCGCTGGCGCGCCGCCGTCGACGAGCCCTGCGAGGGCTGGGTCGGTCGAGCCGGACGTAGGCGCAATGCCGTACTTGAGCATTGTCTCGCGGCTGAGTCCCTCGCTCACCGCGTCTTGGTGCGACATGGCTGAGGGCCGTGACGGGGTCGCCGCCTTGAGCTCCGACAGGTACGCCGACGAGTACGAGGAAGACGGCGAGGCGGCGGCGAGTGGCGAGCTCGTCGGCGGCGCATGAGACGAGATGGCGCGCGACAGAGCAGACTTCTTGGGCACGAAGGAAGTCTCGGACGACTCCTGTGAGAGCACACGATAATATAAGGTCAGCGCATTGGACTGTGGCCATCAGGATGGCGAGAAGCAGGGAGGGAAGGGGGAGCAACGCACGTCGTCTTCTTCGCCGCCGAAGCTCAGCTTCGACTTGGCTTTAACCTTGCCGGCCCCGCCCAGCCCGCCCCCGGAGGCCTTCTTCTTCTTGGCCCTGGCCGCCCGTGCAGCCGCGATGGCCGCTGCAGGGCTGTCATCTGCCTCGTCGAGGTCGGCGAGGTCAAACGACGAGTCACCCCCGCCTGCCGACGAGAAGGACGAGTCGGCCGCTGCGAACGACAAGTCGGACGCGCCGCCGGGGGACGACGGCCCGGCCAGGGTCGCCCGCGAAGACGACTTTTTGAGCTTCTTGAAGAGCGGAGCCGACATGGCGTGCGAGCGGAAAGTGCTGCTGGCCTGTTGGGTCCCGAGAAGTGCGAGAGGAGTCGAGAGGGACGACGAGGTAGCGCGTGTGGACGTTGGTGGACGATGGGTCGGTCGTCGACTTGGCCGGCCGTCGTCTCTGGCGACCGACGGCCATCCCCCTCCCTCACAGCGACACCCCTACCCTCGACAGCTAGCTGCCATGGCATCGACCTCTGCCTCAGCTGCAGCCAGCAGCTCGTCGTCGTCCTCGACCCGACTCTACGTCGGCAACCTCCACTACAGCGTCGACGAGTGCGTCTTCCTGCCCCGCCCGCCCTTCCTCCACCCGTCTTGCCCCAGGCTCGCTGACCCTGCGCTCCCTTCCCGTCCCCCAACCCGGTGCCTACCCCTGCGCGCAAGGTATTCCCTGATCAAGATCTTCTCAAAGTTTGGCAAGGTGACCAAGATGGACTTTCTGTTTCACAAGACGGGCGAGAAGCGCGGGAAGCCGCGAGGCTACGCCTTTGTCGAGCTCGGGACACCCGAGGTGCGTCTGGCGTCGACCGCCTGTTGATCCCTTGCCCGCAGGGTCGACTGCTCTGACTCGGGCTGACGTTCTGCGCATGGTCTGCTGGCATCTCTCCTGTATAAAGGAAGCGCTCAAGGCGGTTCAAAAGCTGCACGACCACCCCCTCCGGGGCCGCAACCTTGTCGTGACGTTTGCCTCGCAGGTGCGGCTTCCCTCTGCCGACTGGGCCATCCACACTCGGGCTGGCGGGGCGTGCTGATATTTGTCCATGTTCTCTGCGTCGTTCTCGTCCCAAGATGCGCGAGGACTCAGGCACGAGCGGCAAGAACAGCTCCTCGCTCGTGGGCGACCGGCGGACCACGCTGAGTATGGTCAAGAGCGTCGGCAAGAAGCCTCAAGGGTGCGTCTCTCCTCATACCATCTTCATTATGCTATCATCCGCGGTCCTGAGCGTGTGCGTCCGTGCCGCTCTCGCTTCAACTTGCAGCGCCGCCGCTCAAATTGCCGCGCTCGAGGCCAAGCTGGCCCAGATGAAGAAGTCGGCGCCCGTGGATGACTCGTCGGCAGACTCTCCACGCTCAATTCCTGGCTTCTCTTCGGCTTCCGGAGCTGTCAGTCCAGCACCGCCAGCGACGTCGCCTGGCTCGCCTGCCCCGCCCGTCGACGGTCAGCCGCCCACCTCAGCCGACTTGCCGGCGCCGCCAAAGAGTGCCGCGCCTACAGCGCCGTCAGCTGCGTTCAGTGCAGGCCTGGCCGGGTTGCCTCCGCGTCCAAAGGGCGTGTGAGGCCGTGGCCCCTGCGATCGGTGGTCGTTCTTGCTGGCGTCGGTGTTACAAAGACGGGACGAGGGAGCGTGTCGCGCGCGTTGTTGTAGGCTGCCGGGCGTCAAAAGGGCGCAGGATCTTTCCCCTTCCTTCTCTGATCATCATGTCTGTCCCTCTCGCTATTGTCTAGCGCTGCAAAGACAGCAACGACCAGTGGCACCAGTACGAGCGAGCCGAGGACTGTTGGAGGTCTCTGGAGGCGCGCGCGCAGTTGGCCGAAGGATCCGCGCCCTTCGTCCCGCCATCGTCGACCTCTTTTGCCCCCCTCGACCGCATCCCACGCCCGCCCCTCTATCCTCCCTTCACCTCCCGCCCGTTCCTCTTTCCAGCAGCAGCGGCTCGCACGGTTCAGCTGCTCGAGCTGCAGGCCAGAAATGATGAACCGCGTCCCCTTGCAGGCACAGACGTACGGCTTCCCAGCCGCGGCCGGCTTGCCCCAGCAGCGCGCGATGGGCATGGCAGGCTCCCCTCAGCCTCCCTCGCCCCAGCAGCAGCAGAACAAGGGTACGCTCGTCCCTGGCCAGGTCCTCCGGGTCGGCAAGATCCAGGTGACAGTCGACCGGTACCTGTCTGAGGGTGCGTTCAAGGTCCCATTCCCCCCCCCCTCTTTCGCTCAGCCCTCCTTCCCCTTCGGCCCCGCGCAGGGAGCCCGTCAAGCTGACCTCTTGGCGCACGGGTTGAGTGGGTGGCAACCAGGCGGCTTTGCACATGTCTATCTGGTCAAGACGGCCGAGATGCTGCAGGGTAGTCATACGCACGTCCTCAAGCGGGTCGCGGTCCGTGAGCGCCGACTGCTGGACGAGGTCCGGAGGGAGGTCGAGGTGATGGTGCGTCCTGCCGCTGCCGTTTGTCTGCTTGAGTTGGGAGGGAATGGGAGCCGTCTCGCTCTTTGGCACGAGGGCTCAAGGAGATTGTCAACGGCACCGGCTCGAGATGGGCCAGCGCTCATAAGGAGACCTAGGCTTAGCTTCCAGCTTGCTGATGAGCTGCTGGGAAGGGAAGGGGCCGCTCGCGGCCAGACGTTCGTTCATCTCGTCGCTTCGGCGCAGCTCTGACGCGCACCCTCTATCGCCGCCCGCCCGCTTAGAAACTCTTGCGCGGCCACCCCAACATCGTCCACCTGCACGACGCCGACGCGTTCCACTTGCCGGACGGTACGCACGAGGTCTTGATCCTGATGGAGTTCTGCGCCGGCGGCGGCATCATCGACCTGCTCAACTCACGCCTCCAGTCGCGCCTGGCCGAGCACGAGATCCTTCAGATCTTCGTCGACGTCTGCGAGGGTGTCGCAAAGATGCACTCGCTTCGGCCCAAACCGCTCGTCCACCGCGACCTCAAGGTCGAGAACATCCTTCAGGCCGGCGAGCAGTCGTTCAAGCTGTGCGATTTTGGCAGTGCGGCCTTTCCCCGGCCGCCGCCAACAACGCTGCCCGAGATCAAGGAGGTCGAGCTCGACATCAACACGCATACGACGATGCAGTACCGCTCGCCCGAAATGGTCGACGTGTACCAGCGCCGGCCAATCGACGAAAAGGCCGGTGCGTGCCCTTGGTCTTGCTTAGTGGCATAGGGCGCACACATTCCCCCTCGCACAGGAGGAGTGCCGGCTAACTGTTGCCCTGACCTTGCTCGACGACAGACATCTGGGCTCTTGGCGTCTTCCTCTACAAGCTCTGCTACTATACAACACCCTTGTATGTCATCCGTCACGTATTCCCACATGTACATCTGGTAGCCTAACTGACCTCGCTCGTCCCACCCCTCCCTTCGGCAGCGAGGAGCACGGCCCGCTGGCGATTCTCAACGTCCAATACCGCGTGCCGCCGTATCCGGTCTACTCAAATCAGCTCAACCTGCTCGTCGGTGCGTGACTGCTCGAGCTACGGCTGCTTCATCATGGATTGCTGAAGAGCTTCGTTTCCCTCCGCGCAGGCTCCATGCTGCAAGAGCATGGGTCGCAGCGACCTTCGGCCGTTCAACTGCTGAAGACGGTCCACTCAATGCGCGGCACTCGGCCGCAGCGCCACTATGTGCGTCCTACTCAGTCGCGCGGACCTCGTCCTCCTTTGGTTGGCGGCCGCTGACATTCACCCCACCTCCCTCCTTCCGACCTATGTCATACCGCAGGACGAGCCCATCTCATCGCAGAGCCAGGGGTCGGGGACCGACCTCTTTGACATCATCTCGTCGGTCGGCTCTCCTTCTCCCAACCCCCCTCCCGTCGCTGCCAGCATCACGCCGATGCGCCGCGGCCGACCGACCAAGGCCCCTGCGCCGTCAGCCTCGCCGCAGATCGCCCTGCCAGTCGCCGATCCCAAACCCCTGACGAACAAGGGGCCGGCGCCTCAACCTCTCAGCCCGCAGTACACGCTTCCCTCAGAGCCGCTCAACGCTCCCGCAGGTTTTCAGCAGCAGCAGCCTTCCGCTGGCCGGCCAGCCATCGACGTCACGGGCGAGAAGAGCCCGGCGCCGTCGCCTGCGCCTGGCGGGCCGACCGCCGACAAGCCATATGATGGCGGCTCCTGGTCGACCTTCGGTAGCGCATCCGGCAGCACGAACAAGCCGTCACCCAAGCCGACGGCAACCACCTTTGACGGCTTCGCCGACCTCGAAGAACCCCCCTCGATTGGCACTGTCAAGACGGCATCGTCGCAGGCTTCGGGTTTCAGCGCATTCCTTCCGTCATCGGCTCAAGGCTCGCTCGGCCCGCCCCCGTCGCTGCCACCCCGCAAGAGCTCGTCGTCATCCTTCTCGGCCGCGTCGGCCTTTGACGGCTTCGCCGACTCTTTCACCGGCTCTTTCCAGCCGCTTTCGTCGTCGCCCAAGTCGATGAACGGCAAGCTGTTGTCTCCGCGACCGCCCAGCGCAGCATCGGCGTCCGGGAACGACCCGCTCCTACCGCGCCAGACGACGCAGACGATCGGCAAGCTAGCGGCCCCTGCACCGCCGCCGGCCGGTCCTGTGCGCGAACCGTCGTTCGACGAGCGCTACCCATCCGTCGAGGAGCTCGACCTGCGGTCAGCGTCGACCTCGCCTTTGCCGTCAGCCGGTGCACCATCAGCCGCATCTCACGGCGGCTTTGTCGCTCACGCTGGCCGAAGCTACACGGGCTCCGCCGGCCAGCCGACGCCGTCCATCATAGACAAGAAGCCGGTCTTTCCCTTGCCGCGGTCGACCCAGGTCACGGGCGTGACCATGCGCGCACAGGATGAGGCCAAGCTGCGAAGCTCTGCCGCGGATGAGAACGGGGCCGCCGATGTCTCGTGGGGAGAGGACAACGATGGCGCCAAAGGACCAAGCGGCGCGTTCTCGTCGTCGGACAAGCGTGGTCCGGCGCCAAAGAAGCAGCTCGACGATTGGCTGACCGGCGATGCCAGCCCTGCGCAGGACGCGCCTACCCTCAAGCCGATCCTTGCTCCGCAATCTTCTGGTGGCACTCCGTCTGCCGGTCCTTCGTCCGCAACCTCGCGACCGCCCGTCGCGCTCAAGCCCGCGACTCTTGCCTCTGGCGGGCGCCCGAATGCCGGAGTTCTCAAGGGCCCTCGGTCTCCCCCGCCCAAGGCAGCCAAACCGCCGGCACTCAAGACGACGGCCTCGTCCTCGATCATGAGCGAACAGTGGTCACCTGTAGAGGCTGCGCGCGCTAAGCTGCAGACCCCTACATCGACCATGACTCCGCGCGCCGACTCGAGCGATGAGGAGCCGACGGCTCCAGAGGAGCCTATCGGCGGAGGTCCCTCCTCGAGTGGGCCGAAGTCCACTTCGCCAGCCATCTTCAACTCTCCTCCCGTCCGCTCCTGGTCGAAGCCGGACCCACTTGCACCGAAGCCCGCTGTTGCCGCGGCCAAGCCTCAAAGGCCCCCATCGACTCACGGGCCACCGTCATTCGCAACGTCCAATGGCCCTCGACGACTGCCAATGGTCGACTCAGACTCGGCGGCAAGCTTCTTGCGCGGCAGCTCGACGCTCGGCCGCGCGTCAACCATCTCGTCGACCACGGCATCGGCCCGTCCGCGGCCGCGACCACAGTCACTCTACTCGTCCTCGTCGTTCGGCGGCGCGGCAGAAAATCTCAAGTCGTCGGGTAACGATCCGAAGCTCTCGACGATCTCAGACACGACTGCCGACCGAGAGACACCGTCGAGCGCCAGCGCAGCACATCTCCCGTCGTCCGGCACGTCTGCCGCCACCCAGCCGTCCCTGGTGCCGCTCATCGCTCCCAAGCCCCAGCGTAGAACCTCCGTTTCCAACGTCGCTCAACGCTACGAGCGCGGCTCGCCCTTGTCGCCCACCTCTGACGGCGGCAGCAAACCCTTGGGTGCCGTCAGAGAGCGCTTTGGTGGTGATGGTGGCGCTCTCGCGGGCTTCTCGCAGGGCCAGTCGCGGACGTCGACCCTCGCAAAGGATGACCCACCGCCGCTCAAGAACATCACACCCGAGGCGACGGGCGGGCCAAACGCTCCTGTTGTCGTTAGTCAACCTGCGCGCCAGGCACCGCCGGCGGACCAGGGCGGCGATGAGGCCGAGGAACCAAAGAGCGTCAAGTCGCTCATCAGCAGGTGGAATCAGCAGCGATAAAAGACGCGGGTGACCTCGATAGACATCATCTTCTTTGAGCAAGATGCGGGTGAGAAGGCGGCAGACGGCCGCAGCGAGCAGCGTGGAAAGAAAAAACACAAGGGCGGAGGGGGAGACGAGAGGGCAAGAGCATGGGCGTGGGCAAAGGGCACCTTCCGCGCGCGAAGAACGAGTCAAGAAGAGGCGGAAAGGAGGTACAACATGGGATCGCATCGCATGGGCGCAGAAGGAAGGGGGTACATGGCAGCGGGCGTCTGCTACAACGGGACGAGATTGGCGAGTGAGAAGCGTCGCATCACATGAGGCCCTCGCCGGCTCGCGACTGCAGCGCGAGATAAAGCGGAGTCAGCCATACCCTGAAGGGACCAAGACGCGTCGCACGAAAGACTCACAAAAACGCGCGCGCTCTCTAGCACCGACCGGTAAGACACGCCCTTGGCCCGGAATTGATTGACACCAGGTTGGAAGCCCTGCGACTGGCCGGATGGGGTCGCCTGTGTGAGCATGCCCAGCAGCATCTTGGAGAACCAAAAGTACGGGAGCTAGAAGTATCGAAGGGGAAGAGCGCGTCAGTCAGGCTACTCCAGCGAGATTCCACGAAAGCGGTCGAGAAACTCACAGCCTCGCGGCAGAAGTAGACGTCGGCGTAGGGCGGGTTGGTCGCCTCGGCCGAAGTCGACGAGGTGCGGTCGGACGCTGGCGTCTGGCTGGCGGGCGACGCGCTGGAAAAGGCGCCGTGCCCGCCGGTCGAAAATGAGTCGGGCGAGTCGTTGGCATCCGACAGACCAAGCGGACAGATCCGCGCCCCGCACTCGTCCTCGCATGCCGTCGGCAGCACGGGCGTCGTCAGGGTGTCAAAGTCCCAACCGCGCCTCCAGCGCTCGAGTGCCGAGCCAATCTCGGCCGGCATGTCGACGTCCTTAGCCCACCAGGCCCAACGCAGGGCCTCGCCAGCGAGCGCCCGCCGTTTGCCCTCGCCAAGCTCGACGACCTCGCGCGTGATGGTCAGGACGAGGCAGAGCCAAAAGAAGGGTCCGCTCTGCCACTTGGCCTCGCGCAGGCACGCCGGCTCCTCCTGGCCGGGTGGGATGAAGAGGTACCCGAGGCCGGTCGCCAGCGTCTTGCCAAACGCCGGGTTGGCCGCTACGGCCTGCGCCCATGCATTGGCGTTGGGTGCCAGCCAGATCGTGTCAGGCGACGGCAGGGGGAAGTCGGCAAGCTCGAGCGCAGAGATGGAGCGCGGGCAACCCGTCTCGAGCGACGCGACCGTGTCAAGGACAAAGATGATCCATGCGGTTCTGAAGGGACAGATGACGCTCTTGTCAGTTCCCGATCTACGTGACGAAAGCAGGGGCCCACCAAAGGGAGAATGACTGAGCAGGGCGCACCTCCGCGCACTCTCGCCCTTGATCCATTTGCGCCATTCGGCGTCTATGCTCTGCTCCTGCCAGTCGTAAGTTGGTGGGGTCTTTACGTGCTCGTTCTCGTCGTCAAAGATGCCAACCTGGCGCGCGATGGAGATGATGGTCGCGAGCTGCATGTGGGCGTGCATGCGCTGCTCCTGTGAGTCGGACAGGAAGGACGGGGCCGAGTAGAGAAGTAGCGCCTGTAGCAGGCCAACGTTGTACTCGGTGAAGAGCACGCCCCTGCTCCTGGTGAAGCTCTTCAAAATGTGGTATCGAACAGAGGGCCAGAGTCAGTCCATGAGAAGCTGACCGAGAGCAGAGCTAGAGGGCAGACGGCGACGCACGCGAACGAGCATGTCGGTCTTCTCGGTCCGGACGACCGACTTCAGGCCATCCCAGTTGCCGGCGCCGTCATCGTCGCCGTCGGTCGGGCCGACTGCCTGACCACCGTCGCCTCTGCGCGGCGCCGGGACCCGGTTGCGCAGCGGCCGGCCGCATGACGAGATGGCGAAGCCGACGCAACCTGGCACCTTGGATAGCGAGAACGACGGCACGTGGATGAACGGCAGATGCGGGATGACCTGGTTTATGGTGCGCTTGGCGACCTTGGACAGGATCCGCAGCGGCGGCAGCTGCCAGTGCTCGACTTAAGAGAGCGATAGGAGAGGGAGGGTCAGCACGCCTGATCTAGCTATGCGAGAAGACGCGGATGGCAGCAGAGACGCACCGGCGTAGCAACCGCCAAATTTCTGCGGGTCGATGTAGAACGGGTCGCTTGGGTGGACCGTGTACGTATTGGCCTGGCTGCGCTGCGCGCGCAGGCCGCCCTCGCTGTGGAGCATCTTGCGCTCGGGCACGAGCCCAGCGCCGCCCTCGATCAGCCGCTGCTCCTCGAGCTCCATCTCGCGCAGCTTCTCGTATCCGACCTCGTCGGGCGACACACTCGCGATGCTCGCCGAAGTTGCCGGGACGACGCTGAAATTCGAGGCCGAGCCATTTGGAGTGGACGCCTCGGGAAGGGGCAGTGGCAGAAGCGAATTGGGCGACAGCAGGCCGTCAAACAGAAAGCCGGCTTCGGGGTGGTTCTCGGCCCCGGGTGAGAGGAGGCCGCCCGATGACCCGCCCGCACCGTCGCCAAAGTTGAATTGGCTGAGAAACTGTCCGGGCGAGAACGGCAGCGCGCCTTGACCGAGCGGCGAGGGCGCCGGGAAGTAGCCTCCGACACCGACACTACCGCCCCCACCGCCGGACGAGCCTGGCGGGAAGGCAGCCGGGTTGAAGAACGACGAGGCCGAGAAGGGCGGGAAGAAGCTTGACGGCGACGGCAAAGGTGGGAGGACTTCGGTCGCGCCCGGCGGCAAGGTTGACGGCGGCATCCCTTGCGGTGGAGTTGGCGCGGAACCAGACGACGACGTCAGGGGCGAATCGGTCGACCCGACCGAGGGCGAGTGGTCCGTCGGCGCCCAGGCCGCAGACGGCAGCTGTTGTTGCCCGCCGGCGTTTGACAGCGACGGGTCGAGTTGAAATTCGACTTGCCGCATGTCCTGTCGCTGCCGGCCGCTGTACATGCCGTGGTGATGGTCGCTGCCATTGGCCGGCGCCTCGGGCGGGCCGAGGGGGTATTCTGGCCAGACATTGGTGAGCGGGTAGCCCCCCGGTGGCTCGAGCGACGAGTACGAGGCGAGGCTGTCGCCGTTTGATGCGCTGCCGAGGCTCGCCGAGCGGGTGGCGGGCGACGGTGCGGTCGTCTGCTGGGGCGACGCGGGCAGGAAGAGCGACGCCGAGGGGACCGAGTAAGGCGCGGCCGACGCCTTGCGCGCGGCCTTCGCGTTGGTCGTGCTCGAGGGAGCGGCGGCGGCGGTCGACGAGGACAATGTCGAGCCCTGTGCAGTGCCGTCAAAAGATCCCGGGTGGCAGCGTCGGCGGTGGCGAAGGAGGACGTCACTAGGGGGGGACACGCGAGAGCATTCCGACGTGCGATGCCAGCCCGCGTCAGCCCATGGTTGGTCGCTGCAAGAGGCGTGCCGACGAGGCCACATCAGTGAGGAAAGCCAGACGTACGAGCGGGCGAAGGACTTGGCGCACTCCGGGCAGGGGAATGGCTTCGAGTCTTGGTCTGTTGGGGTGAAACGGCGTTGAGGGACGCGAGATGCGGGCAGGCGAGGTGAGCTCATGTAGGCGTCGTCGACGGCGGACAAAGCGGATGACCTCGAGAGCACGACAAGATGGACTTACGCTTTCGCTCGTGTCGACGGACGTACTCCAGCCTGCCGCACCACCAGGCGTGCAGTCGACGGACATCAGTGCACTGAGGCACTTTCACGGGGCAAGAGAGGGGAAGCGGAGGGGGAAAGGGGAGGCGGGTCCCGCGCGACGGCAGTGAGGGGAGGAAACAAGGACGGACCTCGAATACGACTTGCCGCACTGGCCGCACTGGTAGGTCGGTTTGGCGTCCCCACTTGTGCTGTCCGGCGAGTCGTCAATCATGCTGCGCGTGTGCGTTTGGCCGGTGTAACGAGGATGGGGAGGGGCGAGGAGGGCGAGAGGTGGGCTTGGGCAACGGGTGGAGGGAAAGGCCAAGGGTGGAGGGCAACGCCAGCGCCAGCCCCATTGATAGGCTTCCAGCTCCAGACCTGTCAGGCTGCATCCTCACTCGTTTGCGCAGGGTTCCCTGAACCCGTCCCCCCTCCCTCGATTACGTGCGCCAGACGTCGGAGGGGTGAGCCACAAGGCGACGTCGATGGGCTCATGCAGAGAGACAGCAGCATGGCATAGGGACAGACAGCAACTCGCCCCGCGCTCACATGCCCGTCGCCGTGAGGAACGAGAGGCCATCCTCGAGCGCCCGCTCGCGCAGCGCGCGCTCCTTCTCGGTCTCGAGGTGGCCGCGAATCGCGAAGCCGTGCTTGGCCTGGACGCAAGACAAGTGTGGATTGGGTATGGTAGTGAAAGAGAGAAATAGCAATCGTCAGCGATGCTTCGCGATGCTGAGGGAAGACGAAGAACGTGACTCGAGCAGCGAATGAGGTACGCACGCCCTCGTAAACCTTGACCTCAACCTTGAGGTTCGTGTTCTTGAGCTTCAGCTGGTCAAAGACGGTTATCGCCCGCTGCACCTGCACCATCTTCATCCACTCGTCCTCATCTCCGACGACGAGCAGAGCAGGGGCAACAATGTCCTTGAGGTCGGTCGGGATCGAGACGCGGGCCTGATGCGTGGTACAAAGACACGCAGCCGCGGTTGGGGTCAGTGTGCTACCCTCAGGGAAAGGCGCCAAAAGCCGAGAGAAAGAACGAGCAGGATGAAAAGAGATGGCCACATCGACGGCCGGCTTGGCTCCGGCGGCCGAGAGGAGCGCGTAGCGCCCACCGAAGCAAAAGCCGACGGTGGCTACATGCCCAACGGTCGGGTCGTCGCGCACGGCTTTGAGGAAGTTGTCGATGATCGGTCGGGTCACTACATGAGAGCGGGAGAGGCCGAAGGGGATGAGAGATCATCAATCTTCGGGACCGGCGTCCAGCGTGAAGGGAGGCGTGCACGTCGGAAGGAAGGAAATGAGACTCACCCGAGTCGCGGTGCTTGAACAGCCAGGGACCTCCGACCGTCGCGAGCTTGCGAGTGACGGTGCTGGTCGTCAGAGCGAGCACCGCATGGAGTCAGTGGATTTATCAGGGGGAGGCAATGAACAGGAGCGGATGGTTGAACGCACAACTTTGTCACCCAGCGCCCAACGAAGCCCTTGTTGGCCGTCTCCTTAGGGTCCGGCACGGCCGTCTGCCGATCAGATTACGAATGGGTCGTCAGCTCTGATCCATCCGAGCCGGAGACAGAGTATATGAGCAAGACAGCGGTCGCAACGAGCAGCTCAGCCGGGAGAGGGTCGCCGTTGAAGAGATCGGGCAGCAGGACGCGGTAGCCCTTGGCGGCGTACTCGTCGGCGAGGAGCTTGGGGTTGGGGTAGCCATCGCTCAAGCCGAACGCATCTCTGTCCTCATCCACAAATCGAGAGCAAGGCGTCAGTCACCTAAGCCCTAGCTCTGGCTATCTGGACAGAGGAGAGAACGCGCGAGAGAAAGACGATGGTGGTCGGCTTGCCGGAAGCCTTGGTTCCGTCGCCACCGGCGGCGGGCGAGACGTACGTCTGCAGGCCGTGGACGAGCTCGACCGAGCCCTTGAGCGTGCCCGAATGGATGGCGCCCTCCGCACAGCAGGCTGGGATGGTCTCTGTGTTGTGCGTGGGGTTCGACATGATGTGTGCTGGCTTGGGATGGTCGGTGATCAAGGCGCGAGATGGTGGTCGTCGGGAGGAGTGATGTATGCAGGCGAGTCCGGCGAGTGGCTGGGCGCGCGCGAGAAGGGAGCCGTCGGATCGACAGAGTTCGATGGGACGACTGTATCGCGTCTGTCGCCCTTGCACTTGCTCACAGCAGTTGAGAACAGCGCTGGTTTTTCGTACGTTGCAGGCAAGCAGTGACGATGAACATTACACAGTGCGATCGGTGCAAATGCGGAAGCAAGCGATTTGTCCCTAGCCTCCACTCTCTGAAGAAGCCGTCTACTTTCGAACGCTAGTCTAGTCTACAGGTCGCTCTTGGTCTAGAGGTGCGAAGTGCCCTCGTCCTTACCGTGGTCTGCGTACGTCTTGGTGTCCTGCTCTCGGATCGGCTTGTCCCTACCGGTAACCTTCTTGCCCATCGCGAGCGCGAGCGTTTCCTCGGCCACCTTCTCATCGCTCAGGTCCGGGATGGACTCGCCCCGTGAAATGCAGCCGATCTCGTAGACCGAGGTCGCGGTCTGGACGGCCGGGTTCTAGGTTGCAAGAGGAGCAATCGTGGTCAGCGTCGGGAGCGCTCGGTCGAAGTGAGGAAGAGATCCGGACTCACGACCTTATTCTCCTTGGCCTGAGTGATGGTGCCAGCGATGAGGTCGCGGCAGAAGTAAGGCTCGCTGCAGAGCGGCCGGGCGAGGCCAACCAGGTCGGTCGCGCCGTCGGCGAGCGCCTTGTTCATCGGCCCGATCGAGCGGAAGCCGCCGGTGACAGCGATCTTGGCGTCGTGAATGAGGGGCTTCATCGCTTCGCTGAACTCGACGAAGAAGCCCTCACGGGCCTTTGTGCTCTCCTTCTTGTGCTCGAAGCCAGTCTGCCTGTCGATCCGGGATGGTAGCGCCGGCGGAGCTTGATTCAGCGACGGCACGAGGGCAAGGGCCAGTGTTTTAGACGTCAACGTACTCATAGGTGCCGCCCGACAACTCGATAAGGTCGAGGCCCTTCTGGTCGAGCCAGGTTGCGACGGTGCGGGACTCTTCGGGGGTCAGGCCGCCCTCGCTGAAGTCGGCAGAATTCATCTTGATCTGAGGGATTGCAATGGAAGATTGGGGTCAGCGCCCCGATCTGGACCCGAAGCACAGCAGGCGGCACTGCTTGAGACGCACTGATAGGATGAAGTCCCTGGGCACGCGCCTCTTGATCTCGTCCACGATGCGGATGATCAGGCGGCAGCGGTTCTCGAGCGACCCGCCGTAATCGTCCGTGCGCTTGTTGACGCGAGCAGAGAGAAACTACGTCCATGCAAGGGCAGGAAAAGGGAGGGCCGGTCAGTGCTCGACGCTCCCCAAATGATAAAAAAGAGTGGGAGGGTCGAGTGCACCTGCGAGAGGAGATATCCGTGTGCCCCATGCAATTGTGCGCCGTCCGCGCCGGCGTCGTGCAGCACCTTCGCAGCGTGGGCGAACGAGTCGACGAGGTCGTCAATCTCGGCGAGCGTCATCGGCCGCGGCTTATTGAAGACCATGCCGCCCATCGGCGGGCACTGCTCGGACGAGGAAGAGTAGGGCTCGGGGTTGATGTCCTGGCTGGTCTGTCGACCGCCTAATTAACACCGAGAGAGAAGACAAGGTCGAGGGCATGTCAGCAGCGCTCGTCGATCTTCCCAGGCATGAGAAAGAAAAGGCGCACCATTCGTCAGCTGGCCGATCACGAGCGAGCCGTGGGCCTTGGCGGCCGCAACGATGGGCTTAAAGGCAGCGACGGCGTCCCAGGGCTGATGGGTGGATAAGAGACGGAAGGGGACCAGGGTGGCAGGGTATGTCCGTCAGCACCAGGCCGGAGCCCGTCCCTCAAGGAATAAAGGCCCTGACTGACCGAACGCTTGTCGATGATCGCGTTCTTCTTGGCCTCAAGCTGAGTGCGGTCGACGGGCAGGTTTCCGAGGACGATTACACCGATCTGACCAGCCCCCCAGACCTGGTAGAGCTTGAGGTACTCGGGCGTCGGCTTGCCACGCTCTTCGAGGTTGGCGTCATCGAAGGTGCAGAGGCGCTCCGTCACTGAAAGAGAGAGAGAGAGGAGCAGTGTCAGTCGCGAGAACCCACGGCAGGAGCAGATGCAAATTGGGGCGTACTGGCACTCTTGAGGAACTTCGGGAAGGCCAAGGCATGGAGGAAAGTCAGCATGCAGTCTGGAGAGAGGGAGGGAAGCAAGGGGGAGGGGGTGGCCTATAGCAGCGCAGTTCGGACTAACCCGGTTCGGCGCGGTCTTGCCGCTGTGCTTGAACGTAATGGGCGAGGCGACAGTTATGGGCGACATGGCGGGACAATGGTCGATCAAGAGTGAGGAGCAAGACGAGAGAGAGCAGGGAAGGATGTGGGGAGTGTCGAGGCGAAGAGCGACGAAGGGTTACATAGCGAGATGAGGGAGTCGAGAAGGTGGAGGCCGAGGCTGGCCGAGGTGAGTTTTGTAAGCGGATACCGCTCCGTGGAGTCGCTCGTCAGGTTCGGGAAGCGGCCCAGATCCGGCAGCCGCGCGATGACCACTGCGGTGATCCGCGTATGTGTAGGAGAGACAAAGCTTGAGAAAGATCCTTCGTCTGCTGGTGAGAAGGTGCGACCATTCGTGTCCATCGGCTCCGGACGCGCCAGCTGGAAGGTGAGCTGAGGCAAGGGCGAGTGGGCAAGCCGCCCCCAGCGGAGGATGCCCCGAGGATGCCTGAGTCGAAGGAGAGCGACCTCCTGTTGCTCTTCAGTCAGCCAGAGAAAGGCCCGAAGTGGTCGTGAAGGGTGAGCCGCTGCGGTTGCTGCAAAGGCGCTGTGGAGAGCTGGTCGGGGGCTGCCTGCGCCCCGGGCCGTACTACGGCAAGAGATCCTGACTCACGACCTTGTTCTCCTTGGCCTGGGTGATGGTGCCAGCGATGAGCTCGAGGTCGCGGCAGAAGTAAGGTTCGCTGCAGAGCGCGGCTGCGCCCGTAGGCAACCGTCGACCGTCATCCTCCCCGCCAACCCGCAACCCATGTCCGTCGCCTTAGACCGCCGCCTGCAGCTGCTGGACCTCCCCACCGAGGTCCTGCTCAAGGTGCGTGCTCCAATATCCAGAGCTTGGTTGTCATGACCACAAGCTGACAGCCTTCCAACCCCCAGATCCTCGTCAATCTGACGGCGCGAGACCTTCTTCAGACGACCCTCGTTGCCTCGCCGCTGTACCAGCTCGTCAGGTCCGTTGACGTTTCTTGACGGCTGCCAGGGGAGGACGCCGAATCTGACCCCCTTCTCCAACCGTTGACAGGGAGCACGTCTACTTGCGCTTCATCATTGAGTGCTTGCGTCACGGCGTCGTCGACACGCACCCGCCGCTGGACGCGCCGCCATCAAGCGACACCTACCGACGCAAGCTGTGGACGGCCGCGCAGAAGCTCGAGCGCCTGCTTGAGCGAGAGCGCAACTGGAACGAGCTTCAGTCGCCATCTGTGACTGTCGGCGTCACCGGTCCTTGCCCTATCTACGAGCTCCAACCGGGTGTCTATGTCCGAGGGGCCGACTACGTCCCCTCGCCCGGAAGCTCGTCCGACCGCCCACAGGCACTTGAGGTTTACACGCTGCCGTCGGTCGAGGACGCAAAGGCCGTTGGCGGGTCAGACTACCGCAAGGTTGACGTCGGTCGGCAGACGCTCAACTTCGACGTCGGCCCCTACTTGGATCTCACGCTCGATCCGACCCAGAACCTGATCGCCATCATCAAGCGGCACGACCGTCGCAATGTTCAGCACCAGCAGGACTGTCCTCGCTCGCCGTCACCCGAGCCCGCCTCTTCCGAAAACGCAGACGATGCCGGAGGCTGCTCCTGTGGCGCGCCCTCGTACGAGCTGCACCTCTTCACTATGGACGGCCTCCCGCGACGTGACCTGCCCTCGAGCGTGCTCCTCCTCGACGTCACCGATCCGGCAGGAGTCAGCCACGATGACGAGGGCGAGACTGATCTGCCTGCAGCGCGCTTCCTGCTCCAGATTTGCGGCGACACGCTCGGTGTCATGGTATGTTCCCTCCGAGCGTCTGAACCCCTCTGTTCAGGCGCAGGCCGCTGACGGTATCGGACGTCCTTTCGCAACTGCCTACAGGTCAGCGGCGCGAGCGATGGAGAGCGCAATCTGATCCATTGCTGGAACTGGAGGACGGGAGCAGACCTCTGCGTGCGGCCCTCCCAACTTGCCCGGTGCGCGTCCTGTTCTGCCTTCTGTCGACCGACCTGACGAGCCTCTTCTTCCCGGCCGGCCCCGCTGCAGACGCACGAATACCTGCCGTACGACGTGCCAGAATTCCATTTCACGTCGTTCCTCCTACTCAGCCCGTCCGCCTACGTCCTCACCTACCTCCCACCCAATTCGTCGACGCCGTCGCTTCAAATATTTGACGTCGCGCTTGGCGAAGCTCGGCTCGCGTCCACGCTCGAGCTTCCAAAGCTCAACCCGACGATCGTGCGGCTGCCCATCCCGCTCTTCTTTGAATTGCGGCCGGATCCGCCATCGAGCGCGAGCGAGCGCGTCTGGGGCCTCCAGCACAAGCGCGAGAGTAGCAGCTCAACCCGGCCATTTGCGACCGACCCGAACGCGGCGGTCCTGAATCTCGACGTGACGGTCGGAGACTCGGCTTATCACTTCCACTTTCTCAAGGAGACGATCATGCGAGAGCTTGCTTGGGGCAGCGAGGGCCGCCTCAGGACATGGGATGAGTGGGGGCCAAAGTCGGTCCGCGCCTGGCAAGGCCTCACTCGTCGGCAATGGGTGACGCACGTCCACGGGTGCGTCGGCCACTATCGCGTCTTCCTCTGAAGAGACTGCTGCTGACGTGGCTCTCGCCCCGCAGGTATCGGCTGCTCCAGGTCTTCCCGTCGTCGATCACGCCGGAGGCCGGCGGGCTGCTCGTCGCCCGCGAGGTCCGACTGTTTGACTTCAACCCATTTCACTTTCCTGATCGCTCTAGAGCAGGCGCAGAGGCCGCCGCCGCTGCCGACGACGACGACCAGTGGCACTACAACACCAAGTCCAACGTCATCTTCAAGCGGCAGATTTGGGAGGACGACATCCGCACTGAGCTGCCGTTCCGGACCGTCGTCGTCAGCTCGCTCTCGTCGGACCGCACGCTCGGCGTCATGCTCGACGAGGAGCGCATTGTCACGACCGTCTCGTCCCACAACGGCGTCGACTGGCACTTTGCGGTCCAGGCGATGTGAAAAGGGCAGTTGAGGGGAAAGGGGGAGGAGGGGTCGCCCGTGCTCCAATTGAACAACTCTTCTGAGACTCATCGCAGACTTCACCGAAGCCCATCCTGCGAGCTAGATTCAGAGCGAGTGTCAAGCGCAACATCAGACGAAAGACGACGCGCAGGAAGGTTGCGGCAGCCACTTGACGACGCGCGCGGGCAAGGCCCGACCACGCGTTTTGCCCCTCAGCCTACCCGCATACAACCACATCCTTGCCCGTTCCCTCTTTTTGAAAGTCCTCCTTCCGCTGGCGCTACCTTCCTTGAACCTTCTCGGACGCCTGTCGCCCAATCCAGCAGCGAACGACGCGTCTTTGACCCGAATGGCGCCTTCGAACGCGGTCCCATTCACGCCCGGCCGGTCGTCTTCGGCCCTGGGCCACCACGCGCAGGACGGCAGCATCTACCGGGCGTCCAAGGCGACAACCATCAGCAAGCGAGAGGAGAACGCAGTGCGTCCCTTCGTCCTGATTTGCTTGGGCGAGTAGGGAACGAGGCAAGGAGGCAGAGCTAGAGGGAGGAAGCAAAGCTGGCTGGCGGCGAGCTCGTTTGCTCGACCTCCCCAGCTCGTTGTCGTCAACGACCCTCGCTTGCCGGGCCAGCTTGCTTCTGCGTCCCTCGACGCGCTTGCTGACACCAACGAATGATATCTCCCATAGCTGCTGAGTGTCTTCGCCTCTGCTCGTGATTCCGTTCGCAAGCCCGCTCGGCCGCTTTCGGAGCCCAACCTCGAGCGTCTCGACCGCCCCCCTGCTCTCAACCTCCCATCGTCCGCGCAGACGAGCGAGTCGCGCCGCGAGTCCACACATCGCCCTTCGGCGTCTGCATCCTCCTCGAGAAGACGGCCAATACAGCCCATTGTGGACGCAGTGCCAGCTGCGAGGCACACGAGCTCGCTCGGGGTGAAGCGGATTGAGGAGGAACGTGAGGACGAGGACGACCGGGCGCACGAGACGCGAAACGGCAGCGCACGAGAGGGCAAGAGCCGGCGCGAGACGGACAGGCGGCCAGAGAGTTCTTCGGGAATAGAAGCGCTGGGCAAGCGCAAGGAGACTAAGAGCCGAGGTATGTATTCATCCCCCAGCTCTGCTCGTGTCGTGCAAAGCGCAGCTGCTTCGTCGCGCTGACCTTGCTCGTCCTCGACGCGTCCTCCAACAGCCCCCCTGCAGGCCGACCAGTCTATCGCCGGCATGCTGCCAGAGATGTCATTTCACACTCGGCCGCTCTCGTCCCGAATCCGGCCAGCAGCACCGGTGAACTCGCCTTCCAAGGCGGCTGAGACGCGCCGCGACGAGTCGCAGCTGCTCGACGTGCCGCTGCACATACAAGAGGCGCTTGTCCTGCAGGACCTGCTCTCTGTCCTCAACGTGCGTCTCGCCAGTCGTTGCCCTCTCGCGTAACAGGTCAACGCTGACCCTGTCGGCTATGTCTTCAGGGCATCGAGGGCGATCTGATCACGTTCCATCCAGACTACGATCCCATGGACGAGCAAGATCGCATCAAGGGTCCTCAGTGGGTGATCGATTCGGGTCTCGGTGCGTTGTTCGCGCTCGTTCCCTACTCTCGTAGAGATGCCATCCATAGTGACCCTTTTCCCCATCACTCATCAGACCCAAGCTTAAGCACCGTCCTGCGCCGAATCCTACCGGCGGCCACGTTCTTCATGGGCGTCGAGGCCTTTGTCGACTCGCGTTGTGCGCTCGAATTTGGCCGCGTCAACGGCGCGCTGGCGAGCGGTCTTCGGGCCTTGTTGCTCGTATGTTCCCTCTGACCATGTGCCCTTTGAAGCGCTTGTTTCAAACTGACGACATTGGCCCGCATCCACAGGAGTATCACCTCCTGTTGACGCAGCTCGAGACATTGTTTCTCACCTCGGCCACCTACACCTTGCAGAAGGCATTCTTTCATCTTCACCCTACTATTCACACGCTCTCGCTCCTGCACTCCCTCACGACGACCCTTTACGACGCGGACGACAACGAGGACGTGGATGAGGCCGAGGAGGAGCCGAGCAGTGAGGATGAGGACGCGGTCGCGCTCGGCTTGGGCGGCGACGCGCTCAAGGGTCTCATCGATGGTGGCGCCGAGAAGGGCCAGGAGGGCGGTGGCGGTCTGGTCAAAGGGGGTGAAGTGCTTGAGCTCATCTGGCAGAATAGCCGACGGATGAGCGGGTGCGTCTCATTGTCTCGAGGGCGCCCTCATGCTGGATGATCGCGCTCGACTGACGCTCGGTTTTCCCTCATGGACCACAGCGATCCGACGGCGCGCACCATCTACGCCACGCTCTTTCTCCACGCCTCGCAGCCATACGCCCAGATGCTTGTCAACTGGGTCTCATCCGGACATCTCTCGGACGGCCACGAGGAGTTCCTCGTCAAGGAGTCGAACAGCATCACCAAAAAGCACCTTGACGTCGACTTTACCGACGAGTACTGGGAGCGGCGCTACACGGTGCGTCTCCACTTTCGATTATAGCAAGCTCCGCCTTCGCTACTGACATTCTTTCTTCCGGCGTCTTACCTCCCATGCAGCTGCGCGACGGATCCACGAACGCCCAGCCTTTCCGCGGCAAGGCGGCGGCGACGGCCAACGGCGTCCCTCCACCCCGTCGCGGCACTGCTGGCACGCCCGAGTCGCGCCTGCCTGGGGGCGCCTGCATACCCAAGTTCCTCGAGCCGTGGAAGCACAAGATCTTGCTCGCCGGAAAGTATCTCAACGTCATCCGCGAATGCGGCGTTGACGCCGACCGCGATGGCAGGTCATTCGATCTCGGCGAAGGCATGATTGACCTCGAGGACGAGAAGTACGTCAAGGCGGGCGATCATCTTTAGGTGACTCGTCTCAAGCTGACCCCTCATCCCTTTCAGGTTCCATCACTTCATCGAGAGCGCCTACATCCACGCCAACAAGACTCTGCTCAGGATGCTGGTCGACGAGCAGGACCTCCAGTCGCACTTGCGGTGTGTCCCTTGTGTATCGCTCTCAAAATACGGTGCCGGCGCGCGCTGACACTACCCCATTCCTGGCTCGGGTTTCGGGTCTCGCTCAGCTCCCTCAAGTACCACTTCTTCCTCTACCAGTCGTCGTGGATGACGCACTTTCTCGACCTGTCCCTGTCCGAGTTCTCGAAGGCGTCGCGCGCGGCGTCGCTCGTCAAACTCCAGTCGCTGCTCGAGCTGACGCTGCGGACGTCGGGCGGCCCAGTCGCCGAGACGTACAAGGACAACGTCAAGGTCGTCATGGCGTCGCAGAAGCTGTACGATTTCCTGAACACGGTCGTCAACCAAAGTGGCGACATCCAGGAGGCCCCGGACAAGAACGGCAAGAGCACCAAAGGATCCGAGTACGGCGGCGGCAGCGTCGCGTCCGGTTCGCGCAAGCCGGACGAGAAGAAGCGAGAGCTGATCGGTGCGTTACCCAACCTCGTTCAATCGAGACGGTTCCATCGTGCGCGGGCGAGGCTGACCGACCGGGTCTGCGCTCCCTTGATGCAGCCTTCGAGGCGTTTCAGCTCGACTACACCGTCCGGTTCCCCCTGTCGCTCGTCATCTCGCGCAAGACAATCGCGCGGTACCAGATCCTCTTCCGTTTCCTCGTCCAGCTGCGGCACGCCGAGCTCCAGCTGTCGCTCATGTGGACCGAGCACACGACGGACGACTGGCGGAGACGGTCCGGCCTGGACTCGTTCGAGGCCTGGAAACGGCGCGTGTTCGCCCTGCGGGCGCGCATGCTCGCCTTCGTCCAGCAGATGATGGCGTTCGTCTCGTACGAGGTCATGGAGCCGAACTGGCGCACGCTCGAGGACCGGCTCCGCAAGGTGACGACGGTCGACCAGATGCTGAAGGACCACGTCGACTTCCTCGACACGTGCCTCAAGGAGGCTGGCCTGACCAAGTCGGAGCTCATCGCGGTACGCATTCTCGCCTCTCATTTCCTCTCGTCTCCGCGCAATCGATGCTGAATCTTGGGTCCTCCGCACCTGATCTAGGTCACGTCCAAGCTCATCTCTCTCATCCAGAACTTCTGCCACCACTCGAAGCTGCTGAGCAGCTACACGCGCCACGCGGCCGACCTTGTCCGCGTCGGGCGCGATAGCGGCGAAGCAGTCATTGACACCAAGGCCAAGGAGCGACAGGACCTGCTCGAGAAGTGGGAGCGCAACTTTGACCACAACCTCGGCGTGCACATCGAACGTTTGACTTACCTCGGTGGTAGCGACAGTGCGTGACGCTTCCTTCTCTCTTTCCACTCCTCGTGCTGTCAACGGACATGCTGGCTGACGCGCGGTTGTTGCTTGCCCTCGACAGACACGGCGCTCCTGCCTTTGGTCGTCCGCCTCACCAGCATCCGCAGGAACTGAATGGCCCTTTGTCGCAACGTCCCGCAATCTCAGCTCTTATCGTCGTGCACCATACCCTCCTTCGGCCCCTCGATCGACCTACCGCAATACCCTCGCCCTTGCGCCAGATGATATCCATGCCCCTCCCTTTCCGGTTCACTTCTGAAACATCGGCTGTTCGACTAATCAGGTGTGGGCGCCCAAGGCCTGTCGCCAGCAGCCCCGATTGAGTCGTCCTCGCTCCCAGAAGGTGTCGCGCTCGATCCTGGACAATGCAAGGGGCTCATTCAATGATGAGGGTTTTGAGGGGACCATTATGAGTGCGGGAGAGCAAGAGCAAACGTGCGGGTGCAGGGACAAATCTAGAAGCGGTGAGATGCTGGTGGTACACGGTGGGCGAGGGCGCCGGGGAACAGGGGAAAGAGGATGCCGCAGAGCCGCACGTCTGAACTCGATGATCAGATGCGGCAGGGACCAATCACTCTTTGCGGGCGACTGTGACCTCGTCGGCGTCCTGGTTGAGCTGCGCACCGTCCTTCTCAGAGTTGAGGTAGGCCTGCCGGTTAATCTCCTTCTCGGCGGCGGCAAGAGCCTTGTTGCGCGTCACCTTGTCGAGCTGCTCAAAGTACTGGGCGACCGACTCGGAGATGTGGTGCGTGTCCTCCTCGCGCTCGTCGTGCGGGACCTCGTCGGCGTTCTGCTGGACCTTGCGCGCGTAGGCGGCCGTGAGCTCGGCCAGTTTGGCCTCGCGGTCCTTGACGGGGTCATAGGCGAGGTGGCGCTTGAGGACAAAGACCTCCCAGTTGGAAAGGTGGCGGCGGTGGACGGCGATGCCGTGGTAGTCGCCGGCGCGGCCGGCCCGGACGCACGTCCAGTAGCGCTCCTGCTCGCGCAGGTCGAGGCCGGTCGTGTCCGGGATGAAGACGATGGTGAGGAACCAGCCGAGCAGGCCGAACCAGGTGACGATCCAGAACTTCGTCCTGGTAGAGGAGACGAGATTGTAGATGATTGAGGGCAGAAGAGCGCCGATCTTGCCCGAGGCGGCCGACAGCCCATGCGCAGTGGCTCGAATCGACGTCGGGTAGACCTCGGCGGCGAGCAAGAACGTCGTACTGTTGGGTCCCCACTGGGTGAAGAAGGACGACAGGTAGCTGCAAAGTGCAAGGTGTGGGGCAGGCAGTCAGCGGCGGGGCGAGGAGATGCGCGTGAGCGGGAGGGAAGAGTACGCACTAGATGGCCTGGAAGGCGTGGATGTGCGACGGCTGGACGAGCGTCTGGTACCGGATGGCGGCGGCAAGGAACAGGATGAACATGCAGATGAAGCCCATCGACTGCATGCGGACGCGACCAAACATCTTGTGGTCCATCGTGAAGGCAGCGAGGTAGTAGCCGACGAGCGAGACGCCGATGTTGATGAGGTTGTACAGCCAGCCGTCCATCACCGTCGGCTTGCCGCCGGGGACGATGACCTTGATGAACGTTGACTGGAAGAGCTTGTTTCCTGTGAAAAGAAGCATATGGGAGGAATTATCTCAGTGGGCCAGGTCAACGCGATGGGTAGGGAGAGAAGGGCCGAACCGTAAAAGAAGAAGTCGGCGGCCATCCAGCAGCCTGCCGTGCCGATCATGCGTCCGCCGAAGTGCGAGGCGCAAAGCTTGAGTGAGGTGAGATCATAGCCGGTGACGGCGCCCTGCTGGCGCTTGCGCGCCTTGAGCTTCTGGTCCATCGAGTAGTCCGCCCGGTAGTAACGGTGGTAGGCGAGCCACAGCGTCATGACGCCGACGATGGCGAACTGGACGCGAAACGTCCATTGGACGGACAGCACAGAGTAAGGAGGGTTGCCCGAGCCGTGGTGGAAAATGATGAGGAGGACGATGAGGATGCCCTGGTTGAAGAGCTGACCCCAACCCTGCATCAGGAACGTGAGCGAGACGTTGCGGCCACGGTGGAGCCGGTCGTTCGACATCTGGGCCGGCGAGACACCGGCTCGGGCCTCGAGCGCGCTGGACGCTGTCATCGGGTACTCGCCGCCGACGCCGATACCGTAAATGAACAGCGACCAGGCGTAACAGACGACCCAGCCGTTGAGATTGACACCCCAAGAGGCTGTGAGCATGACCTGCAGAAATAGGGTGCGCAGGGGCAGGGCGAGCGTCAGCGCCGCGAGCACATGGAGCAGACAGCGCAGCAGGCCCGCGAAAGGGCACGCACGAGACCAAGCGTCATGATGAGCGCGTTCTGGACGAGACCGAATTTTCGGCCGACCCAGTCGCCCTCGAAACCGACAAGGATCTGGCCGACGATGATGCCGAGGATCTCGAGGTACTCGATCGAGTTGATCCAGCCGAGCGTGCAGATCTCGGCCGTCGACCAGCAGGTTGGCCAGACGGCCGCAAACAGCGGCTTGAGGTTGCCGATGGAGAAGAGCGTGGATCCCTCTGCGCGCAGGCCGGCCAACATGAAGAGTGAATGTCAGCTGAAGTGCTGGGCGGGCGCTTGCAAGCGGAGCGCATACATGCGTCGCACGGAAGCGCGAGACAGCGACAACGCACCAGTAAACATGCCCATGCCGGGTACAACGTAGCGCGAGAAGTACTCTCGCGTAGGCTCGAGAGGGTCCTGTGGACGACAGTGCGCCAGAGGAGCTACAAAGTCAGCGCTTGCGGGTCAAGTAAGGGGCTGACCCGGGCACAAAGGACGACGACGCGCCTTCTTGGTCATGTTCCAGAGAACACCGAGCTCGCGCTTGGCCTCGTTGCTCGACTGCCAGAAAGCAAACTTGACGCGATCTGGTTCGCGGAGCACAAGAGGGTGCCAAGAACGATGGTCAGCCACAAGTTGGTCGTCGTGAAAGGAGTGGGCGCAGGCACGGCCTCGAGCTGGTGCAGCTGCGCAGGTGCGACAGGGGAGAAACAACTCACCTGAGCGAGGCAGATCGGCCCAGTAGGTGCCCTTGTAGTACGAGTCTGCCGGGTGGAGCTCGTCCTCGAGCAGGTCCATGTCGTTCGAGTCGTACGTCGTCGAGGACGTGTGCGACGCAGGCTCGAGCGTGGGCTGCGCTCCGGCGACGAGCGCGGACGCGGCGGGCGCGGGCTGAGACGTCTTGCGCTGGGCGTGCTCGTGCTCGACCTCGGCAAGCGGGTAGTTGGTGGAAGGCATCCTGGACTCGTGCGAGCGAGCGAACGGACCACGGGCAGAGAGAGCTGACAGGAAGAAAGGGCGAAGGGATGTGGTTGGCAGAGGGAAAGGATTTCGCCCGTCGAAAGAGGCAGGGTCAGCGTGAGGCCTCGACAGCGTTTTCCGGGCGTTTTCCCCGCGCGGGGCAGGTCGTGCGATCAGCAAGCGGGGGTGGGTCAGCTGCGAATGAACGTGTGTGGGCTGCGGACGACCATGATTTCGACGTCCAGCCAGCTATGAGGGTCGCCCGACGACAGGACGAGCACAGGGAGGAAGAGACCGGTCAGGTCCGCATCGACCTCGAGCCTTTTGTAGCCCTCGAGGCGACCGTTTTGGGAGCAGGCGGCGGCAGAGTCTGGTTTGGCCCAGCCCAGCTCGAGCCCAGCTGCCCAGCCTTGCCTTTGCGATCGACAGTGCCTGCCAGGCTCACCTCTCCAGCGCCAGCCAGGCGAACGTGCACCTTGGCCCGGTCGGAGTCGTTGCTTGTGCGCGCCATGGCCACTTCTTCGCCCAGAGCTCGCCCGCGTCGCCCGTCAACCGATCAAGCAATGTGCGTCGCTCGACGCTCGGCATCGCTGGGGGATGGCGCGCACGGGGGCGGAGTCGAAGCGAGCAGCTGGCTGCCCAGGCAGGTGATCCATGCTCCGGGCCAGCCTGGGCGGCGCGGCGCGCAACAGAGATCAGGGAGGTCAGCCGTCGCCCACAGGCCAGCACCTGCAGCATGCGCTACATCAAGCTGATCTCGGCGTTGGAACCTCTCGCATCCCAGGTAGACACGAGATCGAGCGACTCGGGCACCCCAGGTCAAGAGGTGGACACTGGAGAGAGACACTGTCCTTGTCGGCGAGACGTGAAGGGGGGCAGGTGCGGATGCGAGCGAGCTGGCACATGGAGCTGCAGCCGGCGTCGACATTGGACGACGTTGACCTGTTGAAGCCCGCGCACTGCTGATACGACGATCGAGCCCGAGAGGCCGACTACGCTTCCCTCTGCCTATTGCATATGCGTGCAGCGTGACAAGAGGGAGGTTGGAGGGGCGGGCGGTGGACGCCTGGACGGGCGATCCACAATGACCCTGACCACGGGCTGCTTTACCAAGGGATCAGCGACGACGGCGCGATGAGGCGTGAGGCATCATCGGCATCGATCCTACTCAAACTTGACGCGGAGGGACATCTGGAACGGCAGCGCGGCGTCTGTGACCGAGATTTCGGCGCCCTCAGAAAAGACGTCCTTGCACAGCTTCGAGAGGTTGGGCGCCGTCGCGGCTTCAAGCTGAGGAGGGGCGGCAAAGTAGAGCGGGCCTGCCGATGTCGACAAAGAGGGCTTCTTGAGCTGACTGAGAGAGATAGGGGGGCGTGATCGCAGATCGAGGTCAGCATCGCAAAGTGGGCTGAAAGGCGACAAAAGACAAGGAGCAGTTCGCACAGGTCCTGACGGTCCTTGAGCCATTCGTACAGGTGCTCGACCTTCCACTCGGGCGAGACGACGATGTCGATCACCTCGCCGCCCGACACTGGGCAATCTTCGCGGTTCTCTGGCTTGAATGTGTAGGTGTAGATTGAGTCGTTGCCGACGTACTAAGTGGAAGCGCACGCAAGCCATTTAGCCCGCATCAGCATATCGTCGGTCGAACCAAGGAGCATCACGCAACAGGAGAGACAAACCATCATGTACGAGTCCATGTAAGGCGCCGAGTTGGTTGCGAGCTTGAAGGCCTCGGCGCAGCAGGTAGCTGTAAGGCAACAACAGTGTGTATTGGCTTCTGTCAGTCGCAAGCGCAAATCAAAGACGGGCCCAGTAAGACGCACCAGCGATGATGGCGTTGGTGCTGGCGATGGCCGGGATGATGTTCTTGACAACGCCTTGGGTCAAGCTCCACGTCACGCCCTCAATATTGTGCTTTTGCGCCCGTGCGAGGGCCTGCGAGAACAGCCAGTCGATGTCTGCCGGGTCGTCGTTGTCGATTTTGCGGTCTGCGGGCAGCATTGGTGCCGTCGGAAGAGGTCAGCCTCTGGTCTGTCGGCGCGGCCAATGCACAGACGAGACAACTTTGCGCACCTTTGAACACCCGTGGCCACTCAAGGACCGAAGCCCACTCAATGCAGTGCTCGGGAAGCCGCGGCGTGTTGGCGATCGTACAGATTGGGAAGGCGGTCGGAGGGGTGTGCATGTGGAGCTGAAGAAGATCCTCGGAAGCGCAAATGTCAGTGCCGTGAGAGCTTTCCGAGGAGAGAAAACCAGGAGACCGAACGCACAGTGCACTCATAGCAGTGTGTAATCGTTGGCAGAATGACCTGCGCCTGGCCCTTGAAGCCTGCGCAACCGAGATCTGGGGTCAGTCGATGATCAAAGAGGGAAGAGAGCCAATGGCAAAGGACTTGACGGACCCTCGGTGCCACCGTCGATGAGCGGCTTGAGCGTCTCTTCTCCCTCCTCCTCGTCAACCATACCAACGAGCGTCGCGTTCATCCATCGGCGCGCCTCGACCGAATCGAGGCCGGTGATGACAAGATTAAATTGGCGGTAAAACGACTCGGGATGGTCCTGGATCTTGTCAAAATGCCTAACGAGGAAGGGCGAACGCTTCGTTAATCAGCCTGCGTGTAGGAGGTGGGGCGAGAAGAGCGCAGGACGAGAGGACGTACGCCGTGACCTTGCAACCGGGCACGCGCGCCATGATAAAGTCGGCTGCGACCGTCGCCTTAGGCTTACCAACGTCAGACTCTCTTAAGCGGTGAGCCGCCGAGCAAGGTCAGCTTGGGGCCTCGACCCAGAGGCAGCTTAGGCGTGTGGGCACGCTCACCGGAACAGGAACTGGCGATTGAGGTTGGAGACCTGTCGAAGCGGAGCGGGACGAGCGTCAGCGCACAGCTGCAAGCAAGGATACAGAAGCACACGAAGAGGCCGCGTACGTCGATGGTGTCCATGTCAATGACGGTGATGTTTTTGAAGCCCACTGCGAGGCGAGGACGAGAAGGGAGCAGCGTTCAGAGTCAGTCAAGGGAGCGCAGCCCCGAGAGGAGATCGAGCGGCACGCCAGCAGCCAGGCACGCACTCATGGCAAGATTACTGAGAATCTCGCAGCCGAGACCGCCAGCGCCGATGACGAGGATCTTGCACTCTTCGCGGAGAAAGGCCTTGACCTGCAGCCGGGACGGGGCCAGCATCGACAGGCGGTTGGAGGATGCTCAGGTCAGCAGCAGCAGGCAGCTCCGGTCTTCGAGAGCCTCGCAGGTCACGCACCTTGTCCCCCGGCATGAAGCCGTCTACGTCGGTCGAGGGTCCAGACCGCTCGAGGATCTTGCTTCAGAGGCGGCAGATCCAGCAGTCAGAGAACGAGCTCAGGTCAGCTTCCCTCATCAAGGACGCGCGCTCCGGCGAGCTGCGAGATGGAGGAGCGGACCATGCGCAGGCGGCAGACGCACTCGACATGGCTCCACCGGCCGGGCCAGTCCGGGATGCTGGAAGAAGACGCAATGGCTATTGTGGACATGACGACGGCGAGACGCTCAGGTGAAGCTGGCGGTCTAGGAAACAGAAGGGGAGGGAGGGTGGGTGATGTGTGATGGTCAAGGACGACCAAGCCTTGCTCGTTCTGCGGTGATTGTGAGCGGGCGCACGGCGGCGGCGGCGGCGGCTCCATTGACTGCTCGCTAGCCACTCAATTGTCGTCAAGCTGCGTGGCAGGCACGCCCAAGATGAGAAGCGAGGGCGCTCTCGTCTGTGCTGGACTATCATTGCAGACGAGTGGCTCGAAGGTCCGGGCAGGGACGGCCTGACCTCCGGACGCGCAGCGATTTCGAGGACCCTGAACGACGACACGGCGCTGCCGACACGACACGCGGATGCCGACTGGGGCCGGCCGGATGATGGCCCTGGGGAGGGGGGCGGGGGCAGGGGCGTAGACAGACGATCCATGCTGTCCTGCGGGTCTCTCTCAACTGGACGCACGCCCAGAACGAGTCCCGAGCCAAGTTCCCCGGATTCTCCCGTTCTTCCTTCGCAACCCAACGTCCTCCCCTCGACTGTCGTCCAGACGAACGACCTCACCCCATGGCCTAACAGGGTCCTATTCTGACAGAGCACACGCGCGCGGGCGGGGTGCGAGCATGGAGGGAAGCATGCGAATCGTCAACGTCTGGCCAGAGAGTCGCGCCTTTACTTCTTCTTGGCGGCGACGGTCTTTCCTCGGCGGCCGGCTGCAGAGAAATGCAGAAGGGGGGGGGGGGCGTCAGCGGTCGAGCAGAACGAACAGGGCAGTAAAGCGGAAAGCGAAAGCGAGCAGGTGCGGGGTGAGAGCATCCCGCTCGCTTGCCAGCAAGAGAAAAGAACGCACTCGTCTGCAGATTGAAGAGCAGAGCGCACATAGAGGTCAGCGACTGGGACAGACCAGAGTCAGCGACGCAGTAGCAGCGACGTACCTTGGTGTGCTGGCCCTTGACACGCAGGCCCCAGAAGTGACGGAGACCACGGTGAGACTGAGGAAACGGACGAGGACAAGTCAGGAGGGAATGGACGAAGACAGGTCAGAGACGGACTTAGTCCGGTTGGGCAATGAAAAACGCAACTCGAATCTTCTTGAGGCGCTCCAGGTCCTCGCGCATCTTCTGGTCGATGCCGTTGGAAACGACGTGGGCGTCCTTGCCGTCGGCCATGTCGCGCTGACGGTTGAGGAACCAAGCCGGAATCTTGAACTGAGCAGGGTTCTGCATGATGGTGACAATGCGCTCAAGCTCGTCCGAGTTAAGCTCTCCGGCACTTGAGGGCGACGAGCATTGAGGGATGGGGGGATAATAGGTCAGTACGCTTTACGCAACGGCAGCGACCCGCCGAGGACTGGCAGCGACCAGGGGGGGGCCGACACGACACTCTTCCCTCCTTTCCCCGACTTGCCCTCGTCTTTCGTTTACTGCAACCCAAATCTCCTGCCGCGCTCCACGTCCGACCACCCTGTTTCTCTGTATGCGTATGAAGAAGGGCTCACCGCTTGCGAAGGTCGACATCGGCCTTCTTGCAGACGATGTTGGCGTAACGCCGGCCGACACCCTTGATCTCGGTCAGGGCGTACATGATCTTGCGTCGACCATCAACGTTGGTGTTGAGGAGACGCAAGATGTGCTGGAACTGCACGTGGGCCTCGGGAGCGACGAAAGACCTGTGAGGGGTCGGAGGGAGGTCGTCAGTCAAGGGGAGCTCGCGAAGGAAGGGACGAACCGATCGACGGGTCGCTCTAGCCAGGTCTAGCGCGAGGTCCTGGCCTCCCCATGCTGCTTCTCCTTGCTCGTACGCCCCTTCCCCCTAGCACGCGGGACGTCCATGCGGCAACCCTAACTGTAAGGAGCAGGCTTGCTCGGTACGGATGGGTTGAGGTGGGACGTCCAGCCTGCCTAGGCCCAGCTCGAGCTCGAGCAGAGGCGTGCGCCACCCTGTCCGCGCGAGCTGCTGGGCCATACCCTCCCCTTCCCCTCCCAGGACCCAGGACCGTTGCGCTGTCGACCGGGCTGAGGAGACGACGAGCCGACCGGCTAGAGGTAGAGAGGGGAGAGGATAGCGGGGGGGAGGGGGAAGGATACGAACATCTTGACGGGTGGTGCTTGAGTACGAGGACGGGGGGGAAGGCTTCGGTCGGGTCGCTCGCTCGCAGGTCGTGCTGCCAGCGGCGGCGGCGGCAGGCGAGCCGGCGGGCGAGTCTCGCGGGCGGCGCGCGGGCGCGGGGCGGAGCCTGGGCGCCGACCCGATTCGGGATCTCGACGGGCGAGCAGAAGTCCATAAGACCGATTTTCGGAAACTTGTTTGTGCAACCAACCCTTCAGTTCAAGAATGGCACCCAGACTGGCATTAAAACATCAGGCTTCGCCCTTTTTTCTCTCCACCCACCATTGGCAGTAGACACGCGCCCGGGTCTCTGCGGGGGAGGCCTCGACATGTGCTCGACTGTCCGCTCATACACTCATGAACTCACTCAACAAAAACGGGTGCGATCGTTGACATGGGTCCCAACGGGGCAAAGAAAAAAAGCGGGGGGGGGGGGGGGTCTGAATGCATCGACATGAGCCGAACACCGGCGCACGGCCGAGTGCCTCAATCTGCAACTCGCGGTGCGTGCACACGAGGGACCACTTTGGCAAGGTCCACTTCTCGCGCGCAAGTCAACCAGAGGCGAGGCAACAAGAAGGGTCATGAGAGATCGTTAGGAGGTTAGGAGCGAGCGAAGGGAGGCGTGGGCGACAAGTGCGTGCAGAGTCGACTAGATGGTGGTGATACAGAGCGCCCGGTTCGAGGGTGGACGAGTGCGTCGTCGTCGTCCACCGACTCGACCGACCAGAGGTAGGTCGACGAAAGGAAAGGAGAGAGATTGAGCGGGAGGACGACCAGCGTCGCACACAATCTCTTCACCATTCCTTCTCGCGGTCGAACCGATCGAGCGTCGTCATGGCGTCGCCGACGTCCTTCTGCGCCTTGACGCGCATGTAGAAGATCGGGCAGTCCTTGCTCGAGCACAGCACATCCTGATGAAGCGAGCCCTGGCAGCGCTGGCACTGGGTCCACAGGCGCGAGAAATTGACCTGGTGCTGCGACGTCGTCAGCAGCTGCTTCTGGTAAAGCTCGCCTATGCGCGGGCGGCAGTTCTGGCAAACGGCGCCGTCTGAAGACGGAGGCAGAAGGTGCAAGCGCAAGGTTCAGCGTCACAGGTCGCCCACCGGGCGCAAGCACAACAAACGAGGAAGGACCGCACCCTTGTTGGCCGTCTTGAGCGGCGTCTTGCAGCCGAGGCACGTCACGGTTCGCACGGCAAACTTCATGAGGCCGCCGATGGTCGGCGTCGCGATCGAGATGGTGCGCGTGTGCTCGCCGGCGAGGAGCGAGTTGGCCTTGTCACCAAGGATTGGCTCGAAGATGCGCATCAGCGGCTTTGACAGCTGATTGTCGAGGTAGTACTTGGTGTCGACCGGGATGTTGTTCTCCAGCACGTAGATTGGATCTTCCGACTTGTCGTACGCGGCCGCGCCTGCGACGGCAAGTAGGAGCGAGTCGTCAGTGTCACTGCCTCTATGACAAAAGCCTACAAGTGGACCAAACGAGAAAGCGACGATGCGCACCCTTGATGCCCTTGATGATGACGTAGGCGACACGGTCTCCGAGCGACGGCGCCGAACCAGCGTCGCGCTGGCGCATGCGATTGGCGAGCTCGACGTGCGCCTGCTTGGCGGCGTAGTCGGCCTTGGCCAGCGCCTTGGTGATGACGAGCTGTGACATGTCGACCTTGTTCTGCAAAAGTTCCGAGATGACTTGCTTGACGTACCTGCGGGTGTGGAAGGACCCGGCGAGCGAGGGAGGAGAGCGAGTTAGCACTAGCAGTCGAATACGGCCCGAGGGACAGGACGAAGAAAGACACACTCCTCAGCGCCCTTGACGTCGCGGTCGATCAGCATCTTGTGCAAGCATGTCTCGATGACCGTCTGGACGAGCCGACAATTGTCTCGGCGGACGGTCTGTGTCAATGGGAAGGTGGGGCTTCAGCAACCGTCAGGCGTCGTGCGCAGACTTGTAGGCGAGGCGAAGACGTACCTCGATGCCCTTGGTGTCCATTTTGTCGTACTTGTCGGGCCGCGTCCAATAGAGACCGGCGTACCGCTTCTTGTTGATGAGCAGGTAGGGAAAGTAGACCTTCTCGAACTCGAGCTTGATCGGCTTGACGAACTTGGCCGAGACCAGGTCCGCCGCCTCGGCGCCTGTACAAATTGAGATCAGAGGTGTAAGCATGAAGCTCTGAGCCAGGGGCGAGGCGGAGCGAAGGGCACCAGGACCGAGCGGCGATGGACGCACCGAGAGACATGGCCGTCTCGAGGTCAGGGCAGCCAAACTTGACCATCACCGAGTCAGTGTCTCCGTAGATGACCTTGGCGTCGTGCTCGTAGCCGTTCTCGATGTTGTACGAGCTCTCGACCTCCTGCTCGGAGCGCATCGAGCGTTAGACCTCGAGCTCTGCGTGCACGCGCTTGAATGGAGAAGGGAGAAGGAAGGCAAGGAGGGACGCACTTGCTTGGTGAACTCAATCATCTGCCGGCCGTACGCCGTGACCGAGGACGAGATGGCAAGGCAGGGCAGCTTGCCGACCGTCGCGCCGGTGAAACCGTAGACCGAGTTGGCGGACACCTTGAGCGCCAGCTGCCGACCGTCGAGGACGGCCCGTCGGAACGGGTCCTTCTCGACCTTGAGCTCGGCTTTCGCTCGCTTTCGTGCCGCGAGCAGGTCCTCGAGGACGATCGCGAGCAGGCCCTTGCGCCGCTTCGACGTGACGAAGAAGTCTGCCGACGAGCGCGGAAGATGTCAACCGGGCGGCCGTCAATTGCCCGCAGGTGAGGAGAGCACGACGCACCATTGTTGGGCGTCAGGATGTAGTCCTCGTCCTTGACGAGCTGCAAACGCTCGATCGTCGCCTTGTCAAGCAGCGTCGTGTAGCACAAGTTGTGCGCCATCATGATGGAAGGGTACAGCGAGGCAAAATCGAGCGTGGCGATCGGCACGTCATAGTAGCCGCGCTCGGGCTCGATGACAGTCGCGCCCTCGTACTGCTCGTCAGAACCGACCGACTGAACGGCAGGGACGAGGTAGCCGTCCTCGTTGGCCTTGCGATACAGCTGCGAGACGACCTTGATCTGCTGACCACGCGCGAGCAGGTAGTTGAACGGCACGCCCGTGACTCTGGCCATTTCGGTGTAGTTGACGAAGCACATGAGTTTGTCGAGCAGACGCTGGGGGAGGTAGGCATCCTGCGAATCGAAAAGGCAGCGTTCTGTAAGAACTTCACAGCCTCGCGCGATAGAAAGTCAAGGTGCAGAAGGGGACGTACCTTGAGACAGTACACCGCCAGACGCCGACGCGACTCAGCCGTACCATTTTGGAGCTCAGTGATGATCGAGTAGTGGACCTCTTCCTTCTGCTCGCCGAGGAACTGGGCGCAGACAGCGTTGAGCGTGTAGGACCGCAGCTTATAGTCGCGCTGCATGACCGTCAGCAGGTCGAGCTGCAGCCGGCCGTCAAGGTTGATCGTCTTGGAGTCGCGCGTGCCGTACGCCTTGGACGAGAAGTGGGCGTCTTTGGCCTCAGTCTTGATGTCTGAGTGGGGAATGCATGCAAAGAGAAGTCAGTGGCGAGAGCATGTGGCGAGAAGAAGCAACCGAGGCGAAACGCACTGAGCAATCGACCGAGGTACGGGAAGCCGCCGACCTTGAGCGCCTTTGCCCGGTCGAGCAGGTAGGGGAAGTCGAAGTTGGTCGTGTTGTAGCCGATGACCATGTCGGGGTCGACCTCCTTGACAAAGTCGGACCACGCCTGCAGCATCTCGGCCTCCTGCTGGTACTCGAGCACCTGCGAGCCGACGATGTGCGCGCACGTGTTGAGCGTAAAGACGTTGCGGATGAAAGGCTTGCTCTCGCCTGAGGGCAGAAAGGATGACGAGCACGTCAATCGTCGATCAGACGAGAGGAGCCGCAAAGGAATAGAACGGACCGTGTCGCGTCACCATGTTGGCGATCTGGATGACAGGGTCCTTGTCGGCTTCGGGAAAGATGCCCTTGCGGCCGGCGCACTCGATATCAAACGACAGGATGCGCAGCGGCGCAAGGTTGGACCACTCGCCGTCGGGGGCGTGCGAGATGAGGTCGTCGGATCTGCATGAAGCGTCGCGAGCAACACACAAGTCACTATGGCTGCGCAGGACGGAGCAGGGCGTGGCACAGTAACAGGAAGGCGAGCCGGACAACGCACCGGCAATCCAGCTCCATCTGACACTGGCTCGTCTTACGCGCGCCGGACCGGATCTCGTATTTGCCAGCCTCAACCTCGAGCCAATTCATGCCGGTGATCTAGATGCGCGTTTAGGGAAAGTAGCGCTTCAGCGCAGAGGTAAAGGGACGAGGTGGAGCGGCGCGAGACGGACCTGCTTGTCGATCATGAAGCGGAGCTCGTACGCGATGTTGCTCTCAAACGTCGCAGTCGGTCCGTCAAAGAAACCGCCGTAGCCAATCTCGCCCCGGTCGAACAGACCGCGCAGCTTGCTGACAAATTTGGGGTCCGACAGCGTGACCTTGAGGAACGGTGTCAAGGCGTCGCCCTGATAGCCCCACAACGACCGCTTGAGCTGCACCTTGGTCGACAGAACCGACCGGCCAGAGGGTGCGCCAATCGCATTCTGCACGATCGAGCCGTACGCGAAGGCGGGTCGACGGTCAGCCATAGCCAAGACCAAGGAGAGAAGAATGATGGGCCTGGTGCCGCAGGGAGAACGCACGTTGAGCGCATTCGTGAAGTCGCGGCAGTCGTCGTTGGTGAACCCGCGCGGGGCGGCGACGTAAAGGTACGGCAGGAAAGAATTGACGTGCAGCAGGACCGAATTACCTCCCTGTAGAAAGAATCGTGGGGTCAGTCGAGTGTAAGAGGAGCGAGCCGATATGAGTGGCCAGAATGCACTTGTGTCACGCCGAAGATGCGCAAGCGCGCGCCCTGTCCAGGCTCCATGTACTCCTCGATCTCGATCTGCTGAAACACTGGAGCGGAAGATCCGAGTTGTCAGCCCAGCTCGATCCTCATCACTCGAGCCGAGACGAAGATGCATGTCTGAGCAGGGGGCACACCAAAGTTGTCCTTGAGCTGGTTGAGTGCTGGCGCGGCAGGACGCGCCCACGTCGCTGACGACTCGGTGGGGACTGATGATGGAAGTGAAGGAGGGGAAGGTGCACCGAAAAGGCAAATTGTGAGGAGGGAAACAGAGAGCTTGTGTCAGCTGTTGGCCCAAGAGAAGGGGAAGAAGGGACGGCCTAGGCAGCGAGGCGGGCAGGGAGGCTGTCGGGCCAGCGAGACGCGTCCGCAAGCTGGTAGTTCAGACGGATGCCGACCGGCCATCGCAGCCTTCGCCCGCCATGGCAGGCAAACAGCCCACTCCCTTGCCCCACCTTAGGTCCGCAGTATCTACCCAGTAAAGCGGTGCTGCGACAACAGTGAGGACCGTGATGCAGAGGGGAGGAGAACTGACCCGTACCGCCGGCCGGGCAGCCCTCCCGCTGCTCCTCAAGCTTCCTGAGGACATCTTCGAAGCCGCCCTCGTCCGCCTTGACCCGGCCGCTGGCCTTGCCCGACTGAGTCGCCTTGAGCGGCTGGGGCTTGGCCGGCATGCCCGAGCTCAGAATCGCGTGCGGCCGGACATTCTCCTTGCTGTCGGCTTCGGCGGCGGCGGCTGGAGGCGCGGGCGAGAGCTTGCGCCGCTTGGCGACGGGCTGAGTGGCGGCGGCCATTGACGGGCTGTCCTCTGCGGGGAGGTCGATGTCGACGATGGCGTCGTACTCGTCGTCCGAGAGCGCGTACTTTTCCGAAGCCATGGCGTGCAAACAGCAGGCAAGAAGGGAAGGGAGGAGGTGGGATTATGGTTTATGGTTTATGGTGGGCGGATCAGGACGACGACGATGGAGCGACGCGCGCGAAATGAGCCAGGGGGCACGCGTCGAGAGGGTCCGATTCTGATCCAGCCCAGTCTGTATCATGCTGACCAACCATGATCAACTCTCACTGCCGGAGTTTGAAAGCGCTCGCCTCTCGCGCGCCGCCTCCCTTCATCCCGCCGCCGCCTTGCTCGTCCACCTGTCGACCTCAACCTGCTGCTCGTCCACAGGGAGCTTCCACTTCAACGCATCCACGCCTCACCATCATGAGCGACCAGAACAAGACTCGACTGCTCGACTCGTTCACGGCGCCCAAGGTCCGTCCCTCTTCAGCCGCATGGCTTCCTCCGCATCCCCACCTCATCTCTCGCATCCCTCCGAGCGATCTCTCGTCCCTGCCTCGTGCCGGACCCCGCAGCTGACATCGCTGTTCCTCCACCAGGACGTGCTGGACGACTTCAACGACCTCAACGAGACAGACGATGTTGACCCGTTCGCCGAGACGGCGAGCTCGCGCCAAGTCTCGAGCCGCGAGAGCGAGTACCAGAAGCGGCGGTTCGACCGAGGCGAGGGCGTGCAAGGTGCGTCGCCACTTCCTTCCCTTTCCTCCATGGCGATTCCGTCGACCCGCCATCCGCATTCCGCTCTTGCCCTGCCCTCCTTACTCTGCCGCTCTGTGTCGTCCAGATGGATCAATTTCACGAATTACGAGTTGACCTGCGCCCCACCTTCCTCGTTGCGCTGTCCCCTTGCAGTCGCCGACGGCACCGACGGCCAAGGGTCAAGCTATGCCGAGACGATGCGCCTGCGAAACCTCGAGCGTGACGAGGAGCTCGTTGCGCGTGCGCGGGCCGATCGTGAGCGACAGGACGAGGAGGAGGGCCTCAGTGGCAAGAAGGTGGCCGATGACGCGACGCCGCCGAGGGGAAGCTTCACTTCCGGTGATCAGACGCCGCCACGGGGCGCAAGGGCAGGGGACGACACGCCCCCTGCAGCCGGGCGCAAGACTTGGGGCGAGGATGACGGGGCGTCTGTTGCTGCCGAGGCAACCAAGGTTGAGGAGGTTCCGACCGTGATTCCGCGCAAGCGCCGGAGCAGGTGGGACGAGACCCCCGCGGCGGGCGGGCCGTCTGCCGTCGAGCAGACGCCGGGCGGGTCGACCAAGAAGTCGCGCTGGGACCAGACGCCTGCCTTCGGACTCAACGCTGTCGCCTCGTCCTCATCGGCGTACGGCTCCTCGTCCAACGCGACGCCGCTGTCGGGCCTTGGGTTCGCTGGCGGCCCAGCAGAGGACCCGCGCAACCGCTACTTGTCGGATGCCGAGCTCGATCAACTTCTGCCCGCCGAGGGCTACGTCATCATTGCCCCTCCGCCTGGCTACGCGCCTGAGCGCACGCACAAGTACGATCCGCAGCCGGCAGGCGGCTTCGTCATGCAGGACGAGGCGGCAGCCAAGGCCGCGGTTGACGCCGCGGGCGGTTTCGCCCACGACGTCCCGACCGAGATCGAGGGCATCGGCAGCCTGCAATTCCTCAAGGCTGAGGACCAGGAGTACTTCAAGGTCATCCTGCAGGGTACGCCTGCCGACGAGGAGGGCAAGCTGTCGGTTGCCGAGCTCAAGGAGCGCAAGATCATGCGGCTGCTGCTCAAGATCAAGAACGGCACGCCCCCTGTGCGCAAGTCGGCCCTGCGTCAGATCACCGACAAGGCGCGCGATTTCGGCGCCGGACCCCTGTTCGACAAGATTCTGCCCTTGCTCATGGAACGTACGCTCGAGGATCAGGAGCGCCACTTGCTCGTCAAGGTCATCGACCGCGTCCTGTACAAGCTCGACGACCTCGTTCGGCCGTACGTGCACAAGATCCTCGTCGTCATCGAGCCCCTCCTCATCGACGAGGACTACTACGCTCGTGTCGAGGGACGCGAGATCATCTCTAATCTGTCCAAGGCGGCCGGCCTTGCCCACATGATCTCGACGATGCGGCCCGATATCGATCACATCGATGAGTACGTCCGCAACACCACGGCCCGGGCGTTCTCGGTCGTCGCGTCGGCGCTCGGCATCCCAGCCTTGCTGCCGTTCCTCAAGGCCGTCTGTCGATCCAAGAAGTCGTGGCAGGCGCGCCACACCGGTATCCGGATCGTCCAGCAGATCGCCATCCTGATGGGCTGCGCTGTCCTGCCTCACCTGCGCAATCTCGTCGACTCGATCGCGCACGGCCTTGATGACGACCAGCAAAAGGTGCGGACGATGACGGCCCTTGCGATGGCCGCCCTTGCCGAGGCTGCCGCCCCGTACGGCATCGAGTCGTTCGACAACGTCCTCAAGCCGCTGTGGCTCGGCATCCGCCAGCACCGCGGCAAGGGCCTCGCCGCATTTCTCAAGGCGATCGGCTTTATCATTCCGCTCATGGACCCCGAGTACGCCTCGTACTACGTCAAGGAATGCGTGCCGATCCTCATTCGCGAATTTGCCTCGGCCGACGAGGAGATGAAGAAGATCGTCCTCAAGGTCGTCATGCAGTGCGCGGCAACCGAGGGCGTCACGCCGACGTACGTCCGCGACGAGATCCTGCCCGAGTTCTTCAAGGCCTTTTGGGTCCGGCGCATGGCGCTCGACCGGCGCAACTACCGGTCGGTCGTCGAAACGACGGTCGAGCTTGCGACCAAGGCCGGCGTGAGCGACATTGTCAGCCGCATCGTCAACGAGCTCAAGGACGAGAGCGAGCCGTTCCGCAAGATGGTCATGGAGACCATCACCAAGGTCATCGAGAAGGTCGGCGCGGCCGACATCGACGAGCGGCTCGAGGTGTTGCTTGTCGACGGCATCATCTACGCGTTCCAGGAGCAGACGGTCGAGGACAACGTCATGCTCGACGGCTTCGGTACAGTTGTCAACGCCCTTGGTACGTCACCGCCTTCTCTTACCCTCTCGTTCGTCCTTGGTGGGCCGCCGCTGACCGTCCGCTCGACCTTCCCCCTTTCCCCCTTCCTCGCTTCCTCGCTTGCAGGTATCCGCGTCAAGCCCTACCTTACGCAGATCGTCTCGACCATCCTCTGGCGGCTCAACAACAAGTCGGCCAAGGTTCGCCAGCAGGCGGCCGACCTGACGACGCGGCTTGCTGTCGTCATCAAGCAGTGTGGTGAAGACGCTCACCTGAGCAAGCTCGGTGTCGTCCTCTTTGAGCAGCTCGGTGAGGAGTATCCCGACACGCTCGGCAGGTGCGTCCCATCCTCCCTCCCCCGCGCTTCATGAAATGAGATTTGTGAGCTGTCTACTCATTGTCATCCCCCCCTCCTCACTTCAGTATCATCGCGGCCGAGACGGCCATCGCCAACGTTGTCGGTATGACGCAGATGAACCCGCCGGTCAAGGATTTGCTGCCACGCATGACGCCGATCTTGCGCAACCGACACGAAAAGGTCCAGGAGGCGTCGATCAACCTGATCGGCCGAATCGGTGCGTCATTTCTTTCTGTGGGCTGACCGGCCGTGTTCCGGAATGCTGACGCTCTCATCTTACTTGCGCTCGTGCTACCTTCGCAGCCGATCGTGGTGCAGAATTCGTCCCGGCCCGCGAGTGGATGCGCATCTGCTTCGAGCTGCTCGATCTGCTCAAGGCGCACAAGAAGGCGATTCGGCGTGCGGCGGTCAACTCGTTCGGCTACATTGCCAAGGCGATCGGTCCGCAGGACGTCCTTGCCGTCCTGCTGACCAACTTGCGCGTCCAGGAGCGTCAGTCGCGCGTCTGTTCGACCGTTGCCATCGCCATCGTGTCCGAGACCTGTGGCCCCTTCACGACGATCCCGGCCATTCTCAACGAGTACCGCACGCCCGACCTCAACGTCCGCAACGGCTGCCTCAAGGCACTTTCGTTCGTGTTCGAGTACGTCGGCGAGATGGCCAAGGACTACCTGTGGTCGGTCATGGGCATGCTTGAGGACGCCTTGACGGAGCGCGACGCTGTCCACCGACAGACCGCTGCGGCCATCGTCAAGCACATTGCTCTCGGTGCGTCGCTCCTTTTCGCTCTGAACCTTCCCTGCCTCTGCGCGCAGCTTTACCGACCTTCTCTTGCCTCTTCTGCCGTGTCTGCGTCTGCAGGTACCGCTTGCCTCGGTCACGAGGAGGCCCAGCTGCACCTGCTCAACCTCATCTGGCCCAACATCCTCGAGACGTCGCCGCACGTCAAGGATCGCATCATGGAGGCCATCGAGGGGCTGCGCGTCGGCCTCGGCCCCGGTGTGCTCCTCAGCTACCTGACCCCGGGCCTGTTCCACCCCGCGCGCAAGGTCCGCGAGGTCTACTGGATGATGTACAACACCTGCTAGTGCGTCATCTCTCTCATCCATTGCGGCTCCTTGACGCCTGCGGCCCACTGACCTGACCTTCCTCCTCGCTTCGCTGCAGCCTCGCGACCGAGGACGCCATGGTGCCCTTCTACCCTAACCTCGGCCACCTGAGTGAGAACGACAACGACTACACGCGCCACGCGCTCTACACCTGGCTCTAAGCCTGCCACTCCATCATCTCTTGTGCGGTTGTATCACCATGGACTCCCTGCCTACATGCTGCCTGCATCTGGCGCGTCGAGCGGAAAGAAATCACAGAGCAGAGGTCGACTGCGCGCGCGGCGCAACGCCCAGCCAGCCAGCCGAGCCGGGAAGGAACGAGATGACCCCATCCCCTCCTCCATCGCCCTCGACGACCTTTCCATCAACTCTTCCCCTCGTCCCGCAAGTACGATCAGATCCTTTCAACTCCTCGACGACTTTCGCCCGACCACTCGCGACATCTCGACGCCTACAAGGCCGACCCCTGACGTCGACTGCGATCGCGCGCGCGACGCCCCCCTCTCGCCCAACCGCCCCCGCCTCATCAGCCCACCTCGCCGACCTTGTTCCCCCTCTTCCCTGATCCTTCCTCTGTCATCAACGCCGGAACGTCTCCTTATCCTCTCCTTCGACCTACCACCGCCAAGACCATCCAGCTCGCTCTTGTTGTCAGCGTCACAGGAAGCTGTCGACCATGAACTTCTTCGCAAAGCGGCCCAAGACGCCCGTCGAGGTCGTCCGAGCCGTCCGAGACCTCGTGGCACCCTCTGGCCGCCTCGGCGCAGAGTATGCCGGCAATTACGAAGGCAAGAAGAAGGTGAGCTGCTCTCCTATCTTTCGCAGCGGCTGGGATGTCGACGATGCAGCGATGAAAGGAGGAAAAGGGTAAAGGAAGGCGAGGTCGAGCGACGAAAGGATGTTCGGACCACTGCCACCTTCCTCGCCCGTTGCCCTCTGCTTCTTTGAGGCGGCAGGAGCTGACCCGATGCTCTCCCTCTTCTCTTCTTGGCTCTCCCAGGCCAACGAGGAGCTGTCTCGGATGCTGGCACAGCTCAAGTTCCTGTTGTACGGTGACGCTGGTTTGTTCCCCCTTGCTTTGCTCAGTTGGCGCGCAGCCGGTCCCTCCTCCCCCTGCGTCTCTCCGGCCGACCGACCCTTGCTTCCTTCTTCTTGACGGCATCAGAGAATGACCCGTCGCCCGAGGTGGTCGCCCAGCTCGCCCAAGAGATCTATACGAACGACGTCTTGCTCCTGCTCGTCGAGCGCATCGGCATGTTCGAGTTCGAGGTGCGTCCCGATTCTCCAGCTGACCTCATCTTTGAGCCACAGTGGGCCCGACGAGCTGAATCTTTGACACCCTCGCTGTGGCCATGACAGGCCAAGAAGGACGTGACGCAGATCTTCAATCACTTCCTACGGCGACAGATCGGCTCACGCTTTCCGACGATTGAATACATTTCCAAGAAGCCGCAGGTCGTCTTTGCGACGCTCAAGGGGTGCGTGCGCCCATAGCTCTGCCCCCCCATTGATACTGGGGTCTGGTTGGCTAAACAAACCCGCTCCGCTTCCACACAGGTATGACAACGAGGACGTCGCGCTCAATACGGGAATGATCTTGAAAGAGATGCTGCGCTACGAGCAGCTCGCGCAGATCCTTCTTTACTCTGACCAGTGCGTGATACTGTCTGTGCCTCTCGTGCCGCGGCGAGGGACGCGAACCTGACGCGCTTGCGTCCTGAAGGTTCTACTCCTTCCCGGTATACATCGAGAACACGACGTTCGGCATCTCGTGTGACGCCTTCGGAAACCTCAAGGTGCGCCTCGTCCCAGGCCAGCTCGACGACGAGCCCATCAGATGCTGACGCAGGGCTAAACCGGCGCCGTCACGAGCAGGAGACGCTCACGAAGCATAAGCCGATGGTCGCGACGTACCTCGACGCCAACTACGACCGAGTATGTCCCTTCATGTACCTTTATCAACTCGCCCCTTGTCCCGCGCTGAACTTCTGTCTCCGGCGCACGCCCAGTTCTTCGCGTCGTACACGACGCTAGTCCTCTCGTCCAATTACGTGACGAAGCGCCAGTCGATCAAGCTTCTGGGCGAGATCATCCTCGACCGAGCCAACTACAAGGTCATGACGCGCTACATATCGAACGAGGCCAACCTCAAGATGATGATGAACCTCCTGCGTGACAAGAGCAGGAACATCCAGTTCGAAGCTTTCCACGTCTTCAAGGTGCGTTTTCCCGAGAGATTCCGCTGCCTGCTTCGCCCCCGCCCAAGCGATGAGCGAACGCCGACCGGCCCCGACTCTGTCTTTATCTTTGCAGGTCTTCGTTGCCAACCCCAACAAGCCGCCGCCGATCGTCGCCATCCTCGCGCGCAACAAGGACAAGCTCATCGCGTTCTTGCAAGACTTCCACAGCGACAAGGAGGGTCAGTCGTCGATCTCCTTCCGATCTCGCTGCATTCCTGATCGACAGATCGCTGACGCTGATGGCCGTTGTCCATCTTTGAAAAGACGAGCAATTTATGGACGAGCGCGCGTTCCTGCTCAACTCCATACAGCAGCTCTGAGAGCGCCCTTCGTCCCGTCACACTGCACCTCTCGGCATATTTCCACGCCTATCGTTCCGCCCCACGATTACCTGCTTTGCTCTGCACTCGACCTTCCCTCTAACTCCCTCCTTTTTGGGCGTTTGTCTTTGTACCACGCCCCACGCTCACTCCCCCTCTCACACTGCCTCTTTCCATCCATCCGTATACCTCGTCGGACACTCACACACCTACCGCTCTTAATACCACCCTTCTCCTGTTCTTCCACTGCTCACGCCGCGGTCACCTCGAATCGCACGACTCCCGAAATTGCACCTGAATCGCTGCCAGCCGTACTGAGCAAGGAAGTCGTTCGCTGGCTGGCATCTGCCAAGAGGACGTGATGCGAATCGGGAAATGGCGAGCAAGCGCAGCAAAAGTGCACAAGGAGTGTCCGAGCGTGAGACAGCGGAGAAAGGCTTGAAAGAGGGATGCGAAATGCAGTGGACGAGGAACGAGGATGTGAAAGCTGTGCGAGAGCATGTCTAGTCCCAGATGGAATTGGTAGACTGGTGGTACAGGCTCATCCTAGACGGGACGGGGCATTGTCAGCTGTTGGTCCACGTCTCGCACAAAGATCACTCTCAATAAGAGGGACGCACTTGGAGCCGCTGATGTATCCTCGGCCAGAGCTGACCGACTCGTCGCAGGTGTCGCCGCTTTGAACGATCTGCCGGACGGCCGGGGCAAGAGGCGCGAGCGCAGAGGTTGATCAGCGCAGGCCCCGAGATTAGCCAAAGAAGCAGAAGGTGACGCACGCAGAAACGGTCTGTGTAAATGCGCGACGACTCGAAGTCATTCGTGTCGAGACGGGTCATGCGGTAAAAGTAGATCTTGGAGCTCGTGTCGATGTCTAATTAGGGAACGGCGGAAGAAAGGAAGCTCAGCAGTCGCAAGGGGAGGTGTTGCAACCAGACAATGGACGACGAGGAGACTGACCAGGGCAGTCGTGCGTCCAGCTGTCATCCTCGGTGGCATCAATGCCGGTCGCAACACCTGCATGGGTCGTGTGGGACGGGGAAGCAGGCTCAGGACGCGTCCGCTGCGGCTGCTGCGCGAGGGAGGTGAAAGAGAAGCAACAGCAGAGACGCACGGTAGATGGCGCGCCTGAGGTGGTCCGGACCTGTCATGACTGCTCGAAAACGGATATGAGGGCTCTGGTGAGTACTACGCTGCCAGCCAACTAAGAGGGCTTGGCTGGTCAGAGGAGGCCGAGACAGGAGGGCAGGCGGAACGGACGGTCGATCTGCACGTCTGTCGAGGAAGGTCGAGCGAAGCAGCTCGATGAGGTCAGTCTCTATTAGAAGTGAGCATCAAAGGGGATGAGGCGAGAATCTGAGATCAACGCACTGGTCCAGTTGCCAGTCGTGTCCTTGTTCCACTCGAGGTTACAGTCGCCGCCGACCTTAGGGAGGACAGGAGGGGCTGGTCAGGTCGACTGCTGGACGCACCCCTTTGGGAGCGACCTTCCTTTCGCCGACATACGCCGCTGCCACGAGTGACAGCCACATACAGCGAGGTTCGAACCTATACTCACGGTACCACCGAATCCGCCTGACGGCTCAACGAACGAAATGCTGCTGCTGCTGCTGGACGAGCCCGTGGAGGTAGCCGTCGCCGCCGTCGTCTGCGCCTCGGTCGCCGTCCCTTGCTGCTGGCCCTCCTGCTGGGCTGCGACGCCGAGGGCGAAAGCGAGGGTGAAGATGGAGAGGGTCGAAAAACGCATAGTCCTGAGGAGTCCTGTCCGGGCTTTACAAGGCAAGGCGACAGGCAAGGATGGAAGAGGGAAGGGTGGTCGAGGTGAGCTCGCGGAAAGGGGGGCTGGGCCGACGACGCACCGAGTGACATGAGGGCGCATCGACGCGCAGCAGCCACTCAGACGAAGAACCGGGCCCTGCCATCAACGCAGATGATCAACTCAGCAGGTCGGAGCCGCGCAGGTCTTGTTCAGAGACGGGCTTTGATGGTCCGTGGCTGTGCTCGACGTCTCAAGGTCGTGCCTCGGAGGAGGTTAGTGCGAGGAAGAGTCCTGTGCGGGGAAGGATCAGGGCCTGCCGGCACGACGCGACCATCCATCCCTGCCGGCCGCCCCCCAACGCGCTTTGTCGACACCCATCCCCATCGTCTCCACCTCGACCACAGAACCTCGACACGGACCTCACGAACTTGACCCATCGTGCTTGTCATCGTCATCTGTCACCTTCTCGGCTGCGCTCGCAAGGATGAGCCAGCAATCCCTCCTCCAACACACCAGCCTCAACGGCCCCGGTCTCAACCCGGTCTCGACCGTTGGCACCCCACCCGTCAGCGGCCCGACCCCCCATGGTCAAGCCCAGCCGACCCACGTCTTCCAGCAGACGACGACGACGAGCCTTGAGTGGAAGATCTCGGGTCTCAAGGCCATGTTCGAGCAGACGCGGGGCGACGTGAGTTCTGTGGTGTCATTACTGCCTGGCCGTTTGGGCTGATCGGCTGCTTAGAGCTGACGGCCTGAGCACCCGCGGTTGTCGTTCGGCGGGGCTGCAGAGCAAGTCCAGGGTCATCAAGAGCGCGCTTTTCGGCGGGGGTCGCTGGCAGATCCTGCTCTACCTGAACGTCCGTCTCGACCTTCTCTTGGCCTTTCTTTCCCTCCTTCGCTCTGGTCCGCGAGCTGACCTCATGGCTCGATCTTGGGCGCGCGCGCGGCGCGCAGGCTGGTGGCCCGGTCGGCTGCGAGTGGACTTCCCTGTACTTGAGCTGCGAGCCACTGCCCGAGGAGTACCTGCCGCACCCGCCTTTCCCTGCGCATGCGGAGGCTCCCTCCTTGTCCTCGACCGCGGCCCAAAAGCTGTCGGCCGAGTCGCGGCCGTTCGAGCGCAAGGGCAACTATCGCTTCGCCTTTTCGATCTCGGCCGGCGACAAAGTGATCGCGGCCAAGGAGGACAAAGGCCACGAGTTTCATACGGCAGCCAGCAACTGGGGCTGGAGCAATTACTGCAGACGCGACAGCCTTTACTTCGACAACGTTCTCGTCAGGCGACTCGACTGCATTGTGATCCGATGCGATGTGACGAGCGAACCCGAGACGCCGAGGCTGCCGGACCCGTTGCCGCGCACGCTCGTCTCGACCGACCTCGTCGACGTCGTCGGCCGGCTGCTCGACCAAGAGAGCGTCAGTGACGTTGAATTCATCATCGTCCCAAGCCGCAGGGGCACTCCATCAGCTGGGCGGACGATCTGGGCCAACCGGACAATGCTCGCGCGGGCCGACTACTTTCAGACGATGCTCTCCTCGGGCTTTGCCGAAGACTTGCGGGCCGGCGTCTCAGAGCTGGCGCTGACTGACGAGGTCCGTCCGCTTCCGTCTCGTCGCACATCATGGCGTTTCAAGTACGAATGCTGACCGCGTCGACCTCCAGGATGATTTGACGCCGGTCCTGTCGACTGGCCTGCCTGAGCTCGAGGATTCAGACCGGTCCGACGCCGACCTGTCGTCAGACGATGGTGAGGATGAAGACGACGACGAGCACTTCCTCTCGACCTCGTCGCCGACCCCGACGTCGTCAAGTCCGGCCTCGTCGCCAGCGCCGAAACCGGCAGACTTGCCCGCTCCGATCGAGGGCGCAGTAGGCGACACCTCAAAGGGCAGGGACAGATCCGGGGCCCAGAGCAGCTCGAGCAGTCTCGCCCCGATGGACGTGAACTCTGCTGGTGTTCATCGCTCGAACGATGCGCAGACGCAGGCCGAGCGGTCTGAAGCATCACGTCGAAATGGGCCGAGGAAGACGAGGGTCGTAATTCGCGTGCGTCTTTGCCAAGTCTCTCGTCGCACATTCCCTGCCACGGACCCGCTGACGTCTTGCTCGATCATCTGGCAGGACGCCGCTTACTCGACCTATTACGCGCTTCTCTTCTTTCTCTACACGGAGACTATCACATTCGCTCCCCTCACTTCCTCGTTCCACCGGCCTGCCACCGCTGCCGTCGTCACGACATACTCGTCCGCCGACGCCCGACCATCACACGCCCACAATCCCTCAACTTCGTCCTCTTACCGCTCATTTGAGACCAACTCTGCAGCCGCCTCCGCCACAATTCCGCGCTGGACGGCGGCGCGCGCGCGGAAGGCGTGGATCGACGAGTGGTGCACGACGCACGAGGGCCGGCCGCAACCCGCAAGCGCCAAAAGTGTGTACGCCTTAGCGGACAAGATGGGTCTCGAAGGACTCAAAGCCAAGGCATTCGAGCGTGAGTGCCTGCGGTGCTTCCCCCGCGCTGCGTCCTTTCCTGCGAAAGCCCTGAGCTTTCGCTGACTGATTTGAGACGCGCAGACATCGTCGAGCACCTGACGGTTGACAACATCGCATACGAGGCCTTCAGCAACTTTTCGGCCGCGTACGACGCGGTGCGCAGGGTGCACGTCGAATACTTCCTGCGGGTCTGTGTGCTTCCTGTGGCCGCCAGAAGACTTCTCGAGGCGCGCGGGACCTTGCTGACGGCCCGACCGGCTCCTCCCCTCCCATCAGAACTGGACACAAATCAAGTCGACGGCGGCGATGCACTCGATCTGGCACGAGCTAAGATCCGGTCGGCATGCCGGCTTTGAGGACGTATGGCCGCTCATTGTCTCGCGGCTTGAGGTCGTTCCGCGGCCACTCACGCTTCCAGCGGGCGGCTCGTCGGAAGGCGGGCAGGGGCTGGACTTTGGGCCAGCCTGATCTCAACTTTTGATCGCGCATATGTATGCCGGAGGTTTCTGCAAAAGTCGGGTCACCATCGAAAAAGGGCTACATCAAAGATCGAGGGGCGTGTGGCTGTACAGGGCGTTCCGAAAAGGCTACAGAGGCGGCGAGCTAGGTGACGACTTCGAGGGATAGACGTCGCTCAGCCGACGACAGACGACGGTTGATTCTCCTTGGGGCCCTGACGAAGGCCGCAGCGTAGACAGGAGAAGGATCAGTGACGCCGGCCCCTGCAAAGCGGATGATCCGACAGGCGACACACCTTGGAAGGGTGCTGGCCGGTGGCAGAGATGCCCTGCCGCTCGCGCTTCAGCTGCGCGCTCCGGAACCAGGTCCAGCCGCCGAGAAGCAGGACGGCAAAGCCAATGCCGCCAAGGATCCGCTCAGCACCGCCGGGTCCGTTCTGGGGGGTCGAATCGGGCAGCGGGTGGCCCTCGAGCTGAAGCAGGCGTCGAAGACGTGGTAGTGAGGTCTCAGGTCAGCTCGGGGGGGGGGGGCAAGCTGCGCGCGCAAGCGGCCTTGCGGACTGGCAAGGTCGAACATTGAATCAGGGCACGCACCTGGGGTTGCTTGGGCTGAACGCCGATGGTACGAGTCTGCAAGTGACGATCAGGCGAGAGTCAGACGGGTCGGTCGATGCCGATCTCAAAACTACGGCCGCGATGGAGCATGCCGAAAGGGAGACGAGGAGCTGCTGGGGTGGAGGGCGAGCTACGCACGAGGCGGGGGGCCGTGGCGGCGTAGCGGGGGGCGACGGGCGTGCGGAGGAGCGAGCGGGCTGTGAAGGCTGTAAAGGAGGACATGATGGGTTGTGCTGTGTGCAGGTTGGTAGAGCAAGATGGACGACGGGAGGCAAGAGGGTTCGACGAGATCGAGGTCACGGGCCCGGCGGTCTTGAAGGGCGCAGGGAGAGACTGCGCGCGTCATGCGGGCCCGACGCTCCGGCGGCGGCCTCCCCGATGGTAGCCTGCGAGGCTGCGATGACCATTTGGAGCGTGAGCCATCATCGCAAGACTGCTAGCAGCTAGCATCGTCGTCGCTCCGGTGGTGCCGATGCGCTGTGTCCCACCGATTTAGTGGACGCTCTGACGCGTCACGCCTGCTGAAGCGACGCGCGCGCCGGACCCTGATCAGCACTCAGGCTGGGCTGCACCCGCGCGGGCGCCCGTCTCGATCCTCTTCGACAGTCGGCCTTTCGCGCAAGGAGATCGAACGAGGAACGAGTTGAAAGGGCAGTGTTTTGATACACGATGTGGCAAGGGAAAATTACAGTGCATGCGTAAAGCGGGGGCAGGAGCAGGGGTGATAAGAAGAAGGATGTCCGAGAGATGGCTGTCTATAGATCAAACCTGGTCGTCCATGCCGGCAAAGTCGAACGAGTCGCCGAGGTCGAGTCCGATGCCCGCGAGCTCGTGCGTCGACATCGTAGTCTGGCCCGAGGCCTCGGGCGTTGCGACGGCGACGCCGTCGTAGCTAAGCGTGCTGTACGGCGACGGCTGCAGATCGCCCCCAGAAAAGGCCGGCGGCTCTGAAGCGGGACGGCGGAGTGCAGTCGGATCAACGACCTGATTCGACGAAGGAGACTGGGCGACGGCGGCGGACGGCGGCGCCGTTCGGTGCGGCGAGGTATAGTCGGCTAGAGCGGCCGGCGTCGTCGAGTGCGACAGGGTCGACGGCGCGGGCTGGGTCGCAATCGGCGTCGTTGCAGACGCCGGGTTGTTGGGCGCATCGACGGGCGGCATCACCGGCATGGGCGCAGGCGGCGGCGTCTCGGTCGAGAAGTAGTCGGAGAACTCGAACGACAGCGGTACGGGGATGCTGTTGGGCTTGTAGTCGAGGGGCTCGAGCGGAACGCCGCCCTCTGCTGGCGCGGGCGCGGGTGGCCCGCTGTAGTACTCCGTCGGCTGGCTCGAGCGGTCGTTGATTGGGCGGGCCGGCGACTGACGGTCTGCGTGGTACGCCGAAGACGATGACGGCTGTTGCTGCGGTGCGTAAGATCGCGGCTCCTGTGAGTAGGGTCCCACAGACGACGGGTGCGGGTAGTCGCGCTGAGCGGACGCCGAGGGCGCGTACGACGAGCTGGATCCCGGCTGGGAGGGTGGCAGGCCGTAAGATTGCGGCGCCGTAGGCGGAGGAAGCGGGATCGTGCCAATCTGCCCCGAGCCCTCCTCGGCCGGCGGCGCTCGCAGCGGGCCCGGTATGGGGTTGGCAGGCGGTACGGGCGGCGCAGGGCCGTTGTAGGCGACAGACTGCGGGAAGAGCAAGAGGAAGGTCGAGTCAGGATGCCATCGAGAGCAGCACGTCAAGGCACGTGCGCGCAAACGAAAAGACGCACGTATTTCGAGATGATCTTGGTCAGTGCCTCGGCGAGCTTCTCCCACTTGAAAACCTTGACGTCCTTCTCGATGTGTCGCGGCTTGGGGTCCGGGAAGCCCATGATGATTTCGAAGAAGTCCTTAGTGTCCTCCTTGTTCTTGGATATCGTGTCGGGCTTCAAACCCTCAAGGTTGCGCCGGATGCGGTTCTTCTCCTCGACGGTGAATCGGTTACCAATGATCGCCTCAAGCAGGTAGATAGTGTCGACCGACGTGACCTGAAGGGTGAGGGAAAGAAGATAGAAGTTCAGCGGCCCGCGCACGGCGAGGCCGAGGACGCAGTGGGGACGACTCACGTAGCACTCGTTCTTCTCCAGCCGCCAGATGCATGAGATGACGATCGTGTCCTTCTGCCAGTCGGCCTGATCGACCGGCTTGTAGGCGACCTCGATCGTCGCGCCCACCTGCTTGCGCCAAAATTGGACCAGTCGCCGCCGATTCTCGAATTCCGGGCGCGACCTAAGCAAGTCACAAGAGCAAGGTCTGATGAGCGACGCTCACTTGAAGATAATGAGGAGCGAGGGACAAAGACGCACCAGCCGAGGGCCATCGCCTCAAGGTTTCCGTGCAGCTCCAGCTTGGCCTTCATCGTCGTCGTCGTCGATAGGCCGTTGGTCGTCGTCGTCGGCGCAGTCGAACCGCTGGCACTGGCAGCCCCAGTACTGGAGCCCGACCCGGCCGACTTGGGCTTCTTGGTCGGCGGACCCTTGGGCGACTTGGGCTGCAAGTTGCGGACGAGCTGGCCGGGGACCGTGGGCGCGACCAGCGTCTGGGATCGAACCGGCGGCGGGGGACCCTTGGGGTTGGATGGGTAAGACGACTCGACGTCGCCGAGGCCGAGCCCAGAATTCGGGGGCATGATCACGGACGGGTTGGCGGACGGCGCCGGGCCCCAAATGAGGCCTCCAGGGGCCTGCTGAGGGTTGAGTCCCACCGGCGTCTTGCCAGCCGCCGGCTTCTGCGCGTACGTCTGCCGCGTCGGCGTGTGCATAGAGGACGGCGAGGGCGGGTGTTGTGGGAAGACAGGCGTCGTCGGCGTGATCAAGTGGGGCGGGACGGACGGCGGGTGGGCAAGGTGCTGGGAAGGATGCAGGTGGCGCGGATGCGATGGGTGACCTCCGTCGGGGTGGTAGTCTGCAGCCAATGTGTGCAGGACGACGATGTCAGTTGACCATTGCTGAAGAGAGAGTGAGCGCCCGAGGGTGCAACGTTTGAAGGAAACGACAACTTACAGCCGCCCTCGACTTGCACTTCGAACCCTTGGTCGTACTCGGACGTCGGAGGATATCCGCCGTAGTCTGCGGGGCCCTGCGAGTAGTGCGGCTGCTGCGGCTCGTAATCCGAGTAGGGCTGGTGCTGACGGTGGTAAAATTGAGGCGACTGCCGGCGGGGCGACGAAAGAGGGGATCCGGCGCGTTTAGACGGCGCGATGTGCAACGGCGGCGCGTACGCCTGATGGCGGCGGTGCTGTTGGTGCATCGCATGGTCTGCAGAGGCACCAACGGGGGGACGGGTGTCAGCGAGCGAGCGGTGCATCTTAGAAGATGAACGAGATGATACTGACCCTCGCCCGTGGCCCAACCGTTGCTGCTGCCGTAATAGTCGAACTCGCCGTACCAGACCCTCTGCAGCACGTGCTCCGACTGGCCAGGCACCTGGTTCGGCCGGAGGACCTCGCAAAACAGGTAGACGCGGGCCGACTCGTTTGGTTGGACCGTGCCCTTGTCAACGAGCTCCTCCCAGCTGGGAATGTCGCATCGTAGCAGGAGTTCCTGCCCAGGCTCCATCGGCACTGCAGGTGGCGGCGGCTGGGGATTCCGCGCGACGCGCGTTGCGAGCGGGTACGAGCCGAAGCAGAGGCGGATGATGTTGGACGTCTGGGGCGTCGTCGCCTGCGGAAAGAGTCGGCACGCGACCACGAGCTCGCCACCCGACGCGCCGACGACCGACGACGGCGTGTAAGAGTGGATCTTGAGAAAATGCGAGTGGTGAGGGACGGCGGGAGTTGCCTGCGATGGCCGCTGTAGCGACTGCGGCGGCGGCGGCGGCGGCGGAAACGGCTGGGTGGCGTAGTACGGCGCACCGCCAGGGGGCGCGTAGTGCTGGGACGACGGGCCAGGTGCGTACGACGGCGAGCTCGGAGGCATGCGTCCCTGCTGCTGATGCGGGTGCGGTCCGTGATGCGGCGACGGGGCGGTGTGGTACATCGAGAGTCCGGAGAGGAAGCAAGGTTGGATGGGCCGGGTGCAAATGGTGCGCTGGAGGGCGCGTCGATTGAGAGCTAAGGTCGGACAGGACTGGATAGAATCAGGGCAGCGCCAGGTGTCGAGAGACGATTAGGGCGTTGAGGATGGCAGAGGTAGGACGGTCGACGGGCTGAGAGGAAGCCGAGAGAGGATCTGAGACAGCGCGCGATGAGGTGGACGGAGGGTCAGCGCTGGAGCTGAGCGATTAGTCGAGCTTGTGCTGGCCTGCTGCCTCTTGCTTCTGCCTCCCTGCCCATCCGTTACTCCCAGCCAGCTGCAACCTATCGCTGGGCGATGGTGAGAGTAAGGAGGTCGTCGGTGACGGGAGGGGGAGCCGACCGGCAGGCGGCTGTGGCGGCGTAGTCGGCCGTTTGGCAAGCAGCCAGCATCCTCGCAGCATTCAAGTCGCCGTCCATCTGACGACGATGCGTGAGACGAACAGGGAGCGGGAGCGAGAGACGCACCAAAAGGAGTGGTATTTGCCGCGGAGGGGCTCGTGGGAGGGCGAGGGAGAGTGAGGTCCTGGTGGTCTCGTATGTGTCGCAGGGAGAGGAGAGGTGTCTTGTGGCGGGCGCGGGGAGGAATGGAGGCGAGGACGAGCGGCGAAACAAGCGGCGGTTGTGAGGCTGGCCTGCAGCGGAAGACGGCGGGCGATGCGGAAGAGGGAGAGAGGGCGTGGAAGGGCAGGAGAGGAAAAAGGCCCAAAGGTCGATGATGAGAGACCTTTCAAGTCTCACCGGTAGTTGTCGTGTCAGCCGAGTGAGTGCGCGCGCACGCACACGCTCCTTCACGCTTTGCCCTGCGAGGCCGGACCAGGTTCCGCCTGCGTGCAGAGCGACCACGGTGAGCTGCAACGGTGGAAAGGAGGCCGGATCGAGTAGGCGGCAGCAGGCAAAACGGCCGCAACGGGGTGGTCGGGGGGGTTCAGAGGGCTGACCGGCTGCAGGGCTGGGGCTGGCCAAAGGTCGGCCGCTTCCGTTGTAAACACCGCACGCGGGCAACGTCGATGTTTCTTTGGCGCCCGCTCGCGTGGCCGCCACGTGCTGTCGATCGATCAACGTCTATCGTCATGAATCCTCCAAAGCGATCGACCGCGTCCGCGCGCGCTCGAGTGCCTGCTTCCGTCGCGCGACGGACCCTCGCGCGCAGGTGCTACACTACAAGGCGGAAGGGCGAGCGAACGGCTGGGGCGGGAGCTCGCGCTGACATGCAGCAGATCACCGTGCTCTCATACGATGACAACCATAGCCTTTAGATTGAGTCTCGCCAACGAGGTTTGTGGAGCGCGGCATGAAAGAAAGCGCCCATGGCTGTGGGCTAGCTCGACGACGACGGCACTTGCCGCGTTGCCCTCAGCTGCCTCCGGACTGACAGCGACAAAGTCGACAACCATGACGCCCCAGCACGCGTACGTCAGAGCAAATTCTGCTGACTTCGGCTGCACGCCGGCCTTTCCTGAGGCTGTGCGCGTGCTGGGGCGATGTCGTTGGTCGACCAAGCGTGAGGCCCGCCCCAAGAAGGTCTCCCTCGCGCGCCTCCCTCACGCGCGCACCCGTCGCTGTGAAGTCTCTCGCATCGGCTGACCTGCGTAGCATGATAAAGGCTCATAGTCGGTCGAAGAAGTCGAGGTCTGCCGCCGACAGCCCGCCGCCAGTCTTGGCCGCCTTGACTACAGGAGGCGCGGGAGCAGTCGACAAGGGCGCCGGCTGAGACTGCTGCGGGGCGGGCATTGGGCTGACCGGCGGCGCTAGCGGTCGCAAGGTCGCTGCCGGCGGCGGGGGTTTGTCGTCGAAGAAGGATTGGGTGCGGCCTGCTGCTACCATCGAGCCCGGCGGTGGAGGCAGCAATGCAGGCAACGGCGCGGCTGATACGACGGGCGACGACCAGCCTCGCTGCGACGTCTGCGAGACGTTGCGCGCGTGCGAGACGAGGCTCGCCATGTTGGAGATTGAGGCCGTCCCAGGCGTCCGTGACCGTTGTTGCTGCTGCTGCGGTTGGGACGCAGAAGCGGAGGACATGGTCGGACCCGGGGTGAGGGCAGGCGATGATGGCGAGGTCGACCACCGCGACGAAGGGCCACCTAGACCCTGCATGTGCCGCGGGCTCTTGGTGACGGGCTCGGGCGCAGGGCCGCCAGGTGAAGATAGGGAAGCCGCCGATGCAGGAGGTTGACGTGCGGGCGACTGGGTTGCCGAGGAAGCGGGGGCCGACGCGAACGCGTCAAAGTCGTCGAACGCATGCGAGTCAGACGCGGAGCTCGGCTGCACAGCTGCCGTCGGGAAGGGCCTCGACGGGCCCGAATCAAAGTCGCCAAAGTCGTCCTCCTCGGCGAACGATTCGGACGCGGGTGGAATTATCGAAGGAGTAACGGTCGGAGAAGGTGGGAAGATGGGCAGAGATGGAGGCGGAGGCATCGTCGGGAGGATGGGAGGGATGGAAGGGGTCGATGCCCTGGACGATGCCGAGAGCGAAGGGGCCAAGGGCGGGGCGAGGGCGGGCATGACAACAGAAGCGGCCGCGAGCGAGGGGCTGGCGGCGGCGGGCGTGTTGCTACGCACTGGACTGGCGACGAAGCTGTCCCACTCGTCGTCGAGCATCGACCGACCGGCGGACGCCTGGAGTGGCGCGGGAACGGGCGCGTTGATCGAGAAAGGAGTCGGAGTCGACGGGGTGTCGAACGACAGGAACGAGAGATCGTCTAGACCGGAAGAGGACGGAGGCGCGACTGGCTTTGATGGCGCCGGACGTGAGCTCAAGGAGCTTGACCGCGACGGCGGCGCTGGCGGGGGGGCCAGCGGCTTGGGTAGAGCAACGTTCGGCTTGGAGCTGAGGAAGTCGTCGAGCTCCGCCTGCTTGCCGCGAGCGACGACCGGTACACCAAAGCCAGAGAGGAAGTCGCCCTGGTCGTGCGAGATGCCGTCGTCCTGGGCCTGCGAGCTCGACCCCTCCACCTCGGCGAGGAAGTCGAAGTCGCCGGCAGAGAGCTCAAGTGAGGGCTTTGGGGACTGCGTCGACGAGCCAGCGACTGGTTTACGGGAAAATCGTCCAAGGAAGCGCGAGACAACCGAGGGTGCTGGAGTACTGGTGCCCGAGGTCGAGGAGAGCTCGGCCACCTCTGCGACCGGCGGCACGGTCGCCTCTACCGAGAACGACGGCCGGGGCGATGCCTGCGCAGACGGGCCGGGCTGCGCAACAGATGGAGCCGGAGATGGCCCGCGGTCGGTTGATGGGCGAGACGCGCTGATCGAAGGCGGCTTGGCGACTGCAGCGACGGCAGACTTGGACCCGCCGGCGTCGGCAGAAACCTCTCGACTCCTGATGGGAATGGCCTGGGAGCTGCTCCGGCGGCTCCATGCGCCAAACCAGCCGCGCTTTTCTTCACCATCCTGGGCTGTGTCGACGCGCTCCTCCTCCTCGCCCAGTCGCGAGCGGTCCCACCACTCGTCGCCGAGCTGCGGGCCAGCAGACGTCGGTGTGCCGGGCAAGATGGGGCGCGCGCGTCGAGCAGTGAGAAGCGAAGAGGAGTTAGACAGGCGAAGAGAGAGGCGAAGCGCCGACAGGAACTGGGCGTGTGTCGCAGAGGAAGGATACGCGATCGCCGTGCTCTCTGGCGAAGCGAGCATGGTCGGTAGCAGGTTGGCGCTGAAAGATAGTCGCGCAGATAGGTCGAGTCAGCTGTTGATCGCGCGCGCGAGAACTCGAGGCGGTCGAGAAAGCACACACATGTTGGGAATGTCCTCAAGACGCAAGCCTAGGTGCTCGTCCACCTCTATCTTGGTCGCGTCGTCGCCTTTGGCGGTCACGGGCGCCTCGCCGTCCTCGTGCTGCGCGGGGTGTTCTGCGTCGCCCCCGGATTGAGACGGGACAGCGCCCGGGTATTGGGCGACGGCAAGCTCTGACCACTGCTCTTTGAGGCGGTCGACCAGTTCGCGAGGCTGTTTCAGCAATGAGAGGCAAGGGTCAAATGAGTTTCAGCTCACGAGCGGCAGCACTCAGGAGGGCGAGGAAGGCCGAAGAGAGCCCGGAGGCACGCACAGCTCGCTTGGCTCGGATCGCCGCTCGTCGACGCGCCTCGGCCCACTCGTCCTCCTCATGGGACTGAAATGGTGCCGGAGCGGCATGAGTCCGGTCCTCCGACTCGGCCGTCCACGGCACCGCTGCGTCGTCGTCTCCCGCTTCGGCGCGCACGGGCGCCGAGCTGCCCCACGCGCCTTCGTCGTCGCCGTCGTCAAACGTCGCGGTTGCGCCCCACGGATCGTCCTCGGCAGCATCTACGAGCGTGGACGACGCTAGTTTCGGCGGGGAAGAGAACGGCGCGAAGTCTTCAAACGAGTCCGACGCCGGGAAGGCTGAGGGCGAAGCGCTGGCTGGCGACGGCGAGCGCATCGGAGACCCGGGCGGCGAGGCGAACGGCGAAGGCTCGACCGGCGGGCTGGCCGTCCTAGAGGGCGTCGTCGTGGCCGGGGTGAGAGCGACAGGCGACTCGGTCGCGACGTTCTCGCCATCGTTGTGGTTGCCGCCCAAGCCGGCTGCAAGGGCTGGCGATGAAACGGGCGAGGGCTCGAGGTCCAGCTCAGTCTCGGGCGTGCGGTCGCCCTCGTCCTCAGAGGACGACGTCTGGGCGGCTGGAGCAGCTGACGACGGTGCCCCCCAGCCCTCGGTCTCGAGGTCTTCCGCTCCGCCCCAGCCACCGTCGTTCAGGCTACCGTCCCACCCATCGTTGACGTCTGCAGGCGACGAGGTGAAGTCGGCGGTCGACGGGCCGTCCAGAGATGGTAAAGACGCCATCGTCGGCAGGGGCGAGGACGACGACGAAGAAGACGTTGTTGGCGGAGGAGCGACCGATGTCGGCTCATCTGAGGCCCATGGCGAGCCCCAAGGGTTGTCCATCGGTCCTGTCCAGGTCCCGCAAGCTCGCGCCGGACAAGAAATACAGAGGGAGGGAGGAAGCTTGAGAGCGAGGTCGAGGGATGGGTCGCAGCTCGCTGTAATAAAGGGCCAGCGCGCCGCCGATGCCGGTCAACCTCTCCGAGGACGCGCGCGTCGACGGCAAGCCCGGCCTGCGCGCGCAACGCCATTGATCCTTCCGTCGCCGCAATTGTAAGGGCGCTGGAGCCGCGTACTCAAAAGAGGCTCGATGCCGGCTGCGGCTCGTATGCCGTGAGAGGCCAGGTCAAATCAGGAGCGAAGTGGCCATCCCAAGATCAAGTTCAAGGTGGCGCAGCGTCCCCTCCCCAACCCATCTCTCTCGCGCGCACCTCCTCACGGGCGCATTGGCCGCAACCAGCGCTCGGCCGCCTCAAACTGCGCCAGGACGTGACTCTGAATCTCGATCGTGTTGGGGTTCTTGCGGCCCTGGTTGGCGGCGAGCGAGCGGATGGCGACGAGGACCTGCGGTGAGTCCAGTCGACCGGCGGGCATGGGTCGCGTCAGCCGGCTGTGCGGTCGCAGGGCAGGGACAGTCAAAAAAGCCAGGGTGAGGAGGGGGAATGCACGCACCGCATCCCAGAAACGGAATCCGCGCTCGACCTCTGCCCGAGGGTTCTTGACAGCCGTGAAGTTTTCCTCGACGCTCTCGAGCGCGCCGTCCTTGGCGTCCTTTGCGTCCTCCGAGTCCTTCTCGGCCTCGGTGATGGCCACGCCGTCGTTGTATGCGATCGTCGCGTCGAGGTACGTCTTTGCGAGCACGCCAAATCCCGTGTTGGTGTCGGCCTGGAACGGCAACGAGAGCGAAATGTCGAGGAAGTCGTCGCGGACGCGCCGGGCGTCGTTGCGGAGCAGCATGTGGAGTGAGACCGCCTCGAGCAGGTGACGCAGCGAGCGCGACAGCGATTTGAGGAATGAGTTGAAGACGAGGAGCTCGCGCGAGAGCGGGCCCGACCACTGCTGGTTCTTGAATTGGAGCGGGACGATACTCAGGACGCGCATGATGAGCAGCATCGACGTCTTCTCGGCCTCGGTGCCGAAGTGGGGGCCACCGGACCACGCCTTGCCGCTCCATTGGTCGCCATGCAGCACGCCGGCCCGCGTCAACTCCAGCGCAAGAAACAGCGGCTCCTGGAACTTGTCGTTGACGCGGCTCGCGCGGATGCCAGCGTGGAGCGCCTGCGCCAGCGGTGCGTGCAAGTGGTTGGGGTGAAGGAAGCTGCATGCACGAAGAAGCATGGGAGTCTCAGGTCAGGTCGTCGCGATCATTACTGAAGGAATCGGTGCGCGAGCGCAGAGGCACACGAGACGTACCCGCGAAGGTCGAGGAAGCGCCAGATGACGTTGGCGACGATCTCGTCCTTCTTGTCGAGGGGCTTTTCGTCGGCCGGCGAAGGTGGCTTGGCCTTGCGCGTCCGCGCGGCATAGTGCTCCTCTGACGTTGCGCCGAGACACAGCGCAAAGTCGATCGTCGACGACTTTTGTTGCGGGGAGGCGCAGTCGAGGGCAGGATCAGCTCGCTGGCCACCGTGGGAAGAGGGGTAAGGAACGCTGGGCAGGGACTGACGTTCTGCCGTCGAAGCTCCTCCTCAACGACCTGACAAGGCACGTGCCACTCGAGGCACCGGCCGATGAGCGACAGCGTCTGCTTATCACTGTGAGGGACTGGCCGGCCTGGGTTGGGTGGCCCGCGGCCGTTAGTCGGGTATGAGTCAAAGTAGTAATAGGCCGACTGTCCGCACAGGCAAGGAGGTCAGCAGCCTGCTGGACCGGGGACGGCGAGCGCTCAACTAGGACGGCTGGTCGACGTACCACCTTCTTCTTGGGCCAGTGAGTCGGTATGAGCACGCTCGAGATGAGGGCGAGGGCCGTGCAGCGTGGGCTCGTGTGGCCCTCGGTCACGACCTCCTGCACGAACCGGCGGTACTCGTTGCTCTCGCCATTGTCAAGCGGCGGCTGCTCAACGATCATGCCCGTCGTAAGCCAGCCGACGAGCTGGGGCGAGACGAGCCCGCGGCAGATGTGGAAGTAGACCTCGTCCGGCAGGCGGTGCGAGAAGAGCTCGTGGATGTCCTGCGGGACATCGGCCCCCGTGACTGAGTTCTCATGCGCAAGCGCTAGCGGCAGTGGCGTCGCTCGGCCCTCCTCGGCCGTCAGGACGAGCGCATACCGAATGGCCGACCGCGCGCGGATGAACAAATCTGGGTAGGCGATCTCCTTGAGCTGTGGGTCGTGCATGTAGGCCCGGACGACCTCGGTCCCGCTCTTGAACTGCTTGAGCGCGTCGACGAGCGGCTTGAGCCCGCCCGGTGCCGCCAGCAGCGGCGGGAACGCCGGCGTAAAGTCGCACCCTGCCAGCAGGGCGAGGTCGAGGAACTGGTCCTCCGACAGGTGGCCGAGCGACGCCAGAATTTGCGGCTTGGACACGAACGTGATGGTCGACTTCGCCAGGTCAAGCGACAGGATGAGCTTCTCGACGCCGTTGGCGAACAGGAGCGGCTCATGCGGACCGAGAATGGAGTGAATGTAGCTCTTGGGGTGCTTGAGCAGGTAGATGAGCTGCAATCGTGGACAGGGTGAGTGGTCAGTCGCCGGGGCCTCCTGGGCAGGTGAAGGTGCGCGCGCACGAGGGCGCAGCGACGTGTCGACCGGCAAGGGCGCGCCGCGCGGCGAGATGAGACGACGGACCTGAGCTGAGGTCGAGTAGGGCGCGATCAGGAACTCAACGTTGCGATGCCGAAAGATGCGAAGGACGAGGCGCATGAGGTCGCGCTGCTGGACCGGCGTCGTGTTCTCTAGCATGCGGACGGCCTCGTCGACGCGGCCGTTCTCGTAGTGCTCCCAGGCTTCCCTGCGCATGTTGCTCTCGCGCGGCGTGTCGACGCCGCCCCTTGCTGGCGGTCGGCTGGCCAAGGGCAGTCCTGGGCAGACAAAGACGGGCTTGATGCGGAGTTTCTCAAGCGAGCGCAGGTCGGCCTCAATGATCGACGTCAGAGCGAGCGGCAAGCCGCCGGTCGTCGCGACGAACGGCTCGCGGGTCGAGGGCGAGCGTAGGAGGGTGTTGAGGTACTGTGGGAGGTCGATGCCGAGGCGCGTGTCGGACAGAGCAGAGAGCGAGCAGGTCTGGACGAGCTTGTGGTCCGCGAGGTGGGCTGTCGGAAGGGTGTTGGTCGAGAGAGCGAGGGTGAAGGGCAGGCAGGAGAGCCGACGCAAGGACGGGAGCGATGATAACGAGGGCGAATGGGAATGTGAGCTTGGTGCGAGAGCAACGGAAGCAGGAGGAACGAGGACGAACCCTCGAGGTTGCGGATCATGGCGTGGTCGATGTGGTGAGCCGGGAAAGAGAGCTGTAGAGGGCAAGAGCAGGGCAGGAGAGGAGAGAGAGAGTGCGAGGGTCCATGGGCGCGCGGGCGGTGACAGGAGAGAGATGGGGGGCCTCGGCGGGCGGACCGCGTAACCTTCTACTCGACGCGTGATTCCTTGCCGTAACATCGCCCCCCTCGCCCTCTTTTTTCGTCGCCGCCCCTTGCACGCTCGCCAACTCTCGACGTCCATCATGCCCTCCTGTTCCCGTTCACGTTGCGACGTTGACCAGCTAGTGCGTTCCCTCCTTTTGGCATCCGGCTCGCGCATGCCCCTCCTTCTCGCCCGCCCTTCACTTCCGTCACCGCCCACCCTTGGCGTGATGAGCGATCACACTGGCCAACGACCCGCCCTGAGCTTTCCCCTGCGTCGTCCACCAACAGCGGGTCGACCGCAGGGGCTTGTGGGTCGGCGTGCGAGCCCTCTACGTACACATGATCTGACCCACTCGCACCCAGCCCTTCTCCTCTTCCCGCCTCTGCCTCCTTGCCTTGCGCCACGTTCAATCGACCGGTCTTGGCTGACTTTTGCTCGTCGTGTGCCGCCCGTCCTTTCAGACCGCCTTCTCATGACCAGCCTCGCGCTTTTCTCCCCCCGACCAGGTTAGTCTTTTCGCTTCCTTTTTACCTACCACTGCACCACCCACGCAGCGTGCGCGGCTTGCGATGAAGAAACAACATCTTTACCATACTCAAAACTTTGTCGATCGACGAGCGGCGTGACAACCGCTCGAACGTGACGAGACTTGATCTTCAGCCTTGTATGAGCATCCGCGGCGCTCTTCCCCTTTCGCCTTGCATTTTCTCGCCTTGGCCTGCGATCCTTCGTTCGGTTCCAGACCGCGACGCTGACACTTGTTCTCCACTCTGTGATCCCAGAAGATCTCCGCGCAGACTGTCACACGACCGTCGCCAGCGCATTCGTTCAACCTCGTTCGTTCTCCCATCCTTGTCATTCTCCCGCCCCCCCCCCCGTCCCAATCTCTTGAAATGAAGAAAACTATCGATGGGCGGACATATCCGGCCCTCCGTCCGCTTTTCTCGTCCCAGGGCTTTTTTCTGCGGCGCCTGTCCCTCTTCGGAGGGTAGATGGCGCCGTTGGGGCTTCTCGGGCGGGGGATGCCTCCCTGCACTGTACAAAACCGCGGGGAGGGGGCGGCGGGCCGATGATGATTCATCGTGCTCTGATCCACTCAACACCTCGTGTCTTTGCATTTGCCTCCTTGGTCGGAGAGACTTGTCGCTGACTTGTCTCCCCTCCTCCGACGACGCAGTCGTAAGCCCGCTTGCCTCTTGCCGTGTCTCGATCCTGCTGCATAAGATGCTCCTTGCAGATCCTATTCGCCTTTTGTCTGCCAATCTCACGCAAGCGCCCGCTCGTTCTGACACGTCGTCGAGAGCTGCATGTCAAGCAGCCACCAACGCGAGAACAAAATTGGGCACGTCGTATTCAAGAGAGCCAAGGAAACCGCAACAGACGGACGCAAAGAAGGGTAGAAGAACAAGCGAATGAGGGGGAGAAGGGATCAAGAGACGACTTACAAGATGAGCGGAAGAAGGAAAGCCGGATGGGCGAGGATCGAGGGGGGTCGACTATCCAAGAGTACACGGGCGAGGAATACAAGAGGGCGGGAAGGAAAGTCAGGCGAGCGAAAGGCTACAGAAGTGGGGGATTGGGAAGGCGTGAAGCGGCCGCCATGGGCGGCGGCGGGCGATGGGAGGGTGGAAATGAACATGGGGCAGAAGAAGGCAGAGGGGGCAAAGCATCAAGCGCTGGCCTCGACCTTCTTGCGCCGCTCCGTCTCGTCCTCGCCGTCGTCGCCGAGGACAAACTGGGGTCGCTCCTGCTCGACCTCGTCGTTGCGCTCGATCTCGCGCTCGTCGTCGTCGTCCTCGTCCGGATAGAGGACGCTCGCCGCCCGACCAGGGAGGGTCGGGACGGGGCTCGGCGCGCGGGCGATGGCCGAGGCCGGCACCTCCTCCTCGGTCGTCTGAGCGCCCTCCTTAAGGGCGGCGAGGTCGGTGCCGTGCCCGTGGCCAGAGTGCGAGGCGTCATGCGACGGGTGCGAGTGCGACGAGACGGCCGTGATGGTCCGCTGAAGGCCGTGCTTGGACGACGGCAGCGCGATGCGCAGAAGCGACGTGTAAGCTGCATCGTGGAGAGCAGGGGGACGTTGCCCGGTCAGTCAGGCCAATCGTATGGCAGCAGAGAGAGAGAAATGGGAGGGGGGGGCAGAGATGAGACGCACGCTGTCGACAGACTGGGCAGAACCAGCCCTTGGCCTTGCGCCGGCGCCTGGCCTCCTGCCTCGCCTGCTGAGCCGCGTCGACCCGAACCTCAGTCGCGTCGGCGCCGCCAGTCGGCGTCGTTCCGTCGGCCGCGGGAGCCGCAGCGCCGGCCTCGGCGCCGTCCCCGCCGAGCTCCCCTCCACCCTCCTCGCGGCGCATGACCTTGCCGCCGGCACCGAACTCAACCATGCCGACAGCGCACTCCTTGCAGACGACCAGGTGGCGGCAGGGCAGCAGGACGACATCCCGCGGTGAGACGAGGCAGACGATGCACTCGTTGGGAGCGTTGCCGGCTTGGAACATGTCCTCGGCCGACGTCGGCTGAGGCGGGTAGGTCGCCGGCACGGGCTCAGCCGCAGGCGCAGCAGACGAAGTCAAGCCAAAGATCTCTTTGAGCTGGAATGTGTGGTTGCCGATCTGTCAGAATCAAGAAGGGGGGGGGATAATTGGTCAGCACAGCCCGGAAGGTCAGAGGGCAAGATGAAAGGCAAGACGCACGAGAGCCTCCCGTCGGACGACCTTTGCGGACCAGTAGTCCTTTTTGACGCCGCCCTCGACAGGCGTGACAGCGGCGGTGCCGTCCGGACCGGCCTCGAGGGGCGCTTCAACCTCGCCAGCAGCGTCCGTGCCGGTGGAGGCTGGGGTGGAGGGCGCGGCAGGGTGGAAGGCGATGTCGACGTGGGTCCGCTGAGCGTTCAGCTCGCCCAGAGCCTCGCCTGAAGGCATCGAAAGCCAAAAAAAAAACGCTGCGAGTCAGCTCTCTGCGGATCGATGACAGTCGGGAAGAAGAAAATGATTGAGGTGGACGACGAACCCCTCTCGCCTCGGGCCTCGAGCCGAACAACCAGTCGAACGTCGGTGCGGACGGCAGCCTTCTTGTTGGCGTTGTCGTTGGGTCCGCCCTTTGAAAGGTTCAAAGCGGCCATCTGCACCTGCTGACTCTCGATGTCCTCCTCGGGCCTTCTGGCGAACCAGCGGCCGAAACCCCGACGAGGCTCGGCCTGCTGCGAGCCGGGTTCGTGCGACTCGTCGACGACTCCCTCAACCTTTTTGGCGCCCGAGGCAGAGCCGTCGTCCTCTGACTGACGCTCCTCCCAGCCGGCGACCGTCTTGACGGCGTCTTGAACCTGGGCCTGGCACGCCGCGAGGTCGAGGGCGGCCTCCTCGGGCAGGGCCCAAGTCTTGCCGAAGCCGCCGGGAACTATCGCCTGATAGACAACCTCCTCAGTCAGCGCCGCGTGGGACGAAGGCGTCGGCGACGGCAGGTATAGGTGCAACGTGAGCAGCGCCTGGGGGGCCGACAAGTCGTATGTAAACTTGAGCGAGTGCTTGGCCGAGGGTGAGGCCGAGAGCGGTGCGAGATGGAGCGTCGGCCGCTTAAGGTTGACGAGCGACTGCAGCGTTGTCGTCGGGTGGGGCTGTTGTGCATCGATCATCCAAAGGGGAGACAAGTCAGCCCGACATCCAAGCAAAGCGTTCGGACGAAGGCAAGGAGAAGGCCAAACGGACCTCGTTGGTGTTAGCCTTGGCCTTGTCGACCCACCCCTTGACGGTCTCAACGCCGACCTTCTCCCGCTGACGGCCCTTCTCCTCGACGCCCTCGACGCCGTCCTCGTCGCCGTCGTCGCCACCAATAACGGGCCCGAAAAGCGTCTCCCTGCCCTGGGCGTCTTGCTCGACCGCGCCCGACGAGGCAGCGGCGTTGGAACCGATCTGGGCGGCGGCCTGGGCCTGGAGGTCGGGCGGGATCGTCAGGCCGGAGGAGAAGGGCCCGCGCCGGGCGAGGGTTCGCGAGAGCGACGACGAGCCCCAGCCAAAGCTCGAGCGTTGGGGTCGGGCAGCGGTAGACATGCGTGTGTGTGTGTTGTGTGTGTCGATGTCTCTGAGGGATGAGAAGGGAGGCAAGGTGGGGGGGGGGTGCACGGTGGAGTGAGGAGGGGCGAGCAAGCCAAAGCGAAGAAGGGGGGAGTCGCCGGCCTCGCCGCCGCGCTGGGCCGGCTCGATCGGCTCGATGCACATGGCCCCGCGGCCGCCGAGAGGCTCCTGAGCATGAGCTCTTCCAGCTGTCGCGGCTGTCGCTCCTCTCGCGCATGCAACGCGTATTCCCTTCAACGGGGACAGCGCAAGAAAAGCTGGTCGCTCGTCGTGTCGCTGACTCTCCTACCTGCTCTGTCGTTGCTACGCGTGCGCCTCATCGGTCAGTCGGGGGGCTGTGTGGCGCTCGGGCCTTTCAAGCGCTGGCCCGACGTCTCGCGCACGTCGACTTGCGCCGCTGCCTCCCTCGACCACCTCCTCGACCACGCCCAATCGGGCTCGCTTTCTGCCACCCACTCATCAGATGGACCTGCCCGAGATTGGAGCGCACTGCTCGCGCTGCCGAACTCTCGATTTGCTGCCCCTCCGCTGTCCCAGCTGTCAACAGGTGCGTCGTGCCCCTGGCCTTCTGCTCGCCCGGCAAGGTCGACGGCTCCTGGAAGCTCGACTGACGATCTCCCGCCCAGGGGCAGCTCGCCAGGTCTTCTGCAGGGACCACAGCTCGTTCGTCGCACACGGCTGCGGTGATCTGGTAGCGGATGTCCGCGCCTCGTCATCGTCGAGCTCAGCGGCAGCGCTGACAGCCGCTGGGCCATGCGAGCTGGCGGGTTGCACCCAGCCGCGGATGGTTGTGTTTGACCTCAAGCCGGGCGCGACGAACGTCGGCCGGGACGTCGTCTGCCAAGCCTGTGCCGGCTGCTTCTGCCTGGCGTGCGTTGCTCGCCTCTTGTCTCCTCGTCGCCCCTCGGGAAGTCTGGGACTGATGCCATGTCCCCTTGTTCACTGCAGGCATCGGGCGGCCCACTCCTGCAAGCCGCTTCCTTCCGCAGATGCGGCCTCGCGGGCGCATACGCGCAGCCTCATCGCGGCTTCGTTCGGCCCGTCGTCGTCAGCCTCGCCAGTGTCGTCGTCGTCGTCGTCGCGTCCCACACCAGCGCCATCCAAGCGCGCAAAGAAGGGCGCGGCCGCGGTCGAGCTCATGCGCCTGAGGCAATTTGCCAAGCCGGGCCGGGGCGAGGTGCGCGAGCGCGAGGCGCGGTGGCACCTCCGAATCCAGGTCGACCTCCCGGCAGAAGGCGCGTGGACGGAATCTGCGACGAGGGTCGCAGACCGAAAGCTCGAGGGCACGTACTGGCGCAAGGTGGGCCTTGCTGTGGCCCTCTACCGCGGTGCAGATGCGTGCGCGCTGACACTTCTCTTCGGCCCCTCCGCACGTTCGATCGTGTGCTTGTAAGGACCTCACCGTCGGCCAGATCCAGCAGGCGATGATCACACAGCGCGGGCTGTCGTACAACCCGATAGCAAATGATCCTTCTTCAGTGCGTCCTCCCTGGGAGCAGCGCGCTCTCGAGCCACCTCTGCTCGAACCTCGTGCGGAGTCGTCCTGACGGTTCATTTGGGCGCGTTTTTCCTTTCACTCCGCATGCAGTACATGCACCTCGTCCACATTCCACCAGATGACCTCGGCCCTCCGTCGCAGCTCGACTCGTCGGCGCAAATCTCAAGCGTGGTGGAAGATGGGGCGTGGGTAGTGCTCGTCAAGGGGCCGGGCTGGCAAACGCCCTGATTTGTGCATGGGTCCCTTTACCCGAGTTCTGTCTGCATCTCGCTCTCGGGTCGGGTCAGCCGGAAAGAGTGCTAGAGATACAGGGCTAGAGATACAAGGCGACGATCTGCTGCACAGGCGGAGAAGGGCGGGGAGGGAGAAAAGAAACAGAACGAAGGATCGGCAAGTGGGTTGGTTGTCGACGGACGGCAATCGAGAAGGCCGGAGCGACAGCAGACAGGGCGATGGTGGCGCGGTCCACAGGACGTCCTGCTACGGATCTAGCGAGAGAGAGACGGCAAAGAGTGTCGGGTGTGGATTGCGGATCGATGCTGCTGGGAGAAGGGAAAGGGCGCGCGCGCAAGAAGGGGCTACGGGTCGGCCTCTCCCTCAGTGACAGGCTTGAGAGGGGTGCCGCCGCTCGGGAAGCTCGACTCGGTCGCGAGGAACTCGTTGAAGAGCGAGCCAATCTCGTCAAGGCTGGGCGGCTGGTTGAACGAAAAGTCGGCCGAATTGAAGCTCGGGCTCGGCTCGAGGTAAGGGTTATGCGGTGTCTGGAGCGAATGCGTGCCGCCGAGGAGTGGCGTCGACGACGAGGCAGGCGTCGAGGGGATACCGAGCGACGGGAAAACGGTCTCGTTGCCGTTGGACGGCGAGGGCTGGACATGCGCGGCCGGTGATTGGTCGATAGCCGTGGGCGAGTGAAAGGAACCACGGCCCGACGACGACGGCTGCTGCTGAGCTTGAAGCGATGTAGTCGACGATGACGGCAGCACGTAGGCATCAAGCGTCGAGGCGTAGTTCGCTGCCTGTTGGTACGACTGATGCTGCAGCTGCATCTCGCGCAGCTGATCACGCAGCGAGTTGGACCGATGAACGACGTTCGAGTCGGAAGACCGACGTTTCTGCTGCTGCTCGAGCCGACTCGCGTCCTCCATCGGTGCGTCCTCGAAGAAGACGGACGATGAAGTCGACGTCATGATGGACGGATCCTGCCACTGGAGCAGCGGGTTTGGCGGCGCTTGCTGCGCCTGCGCCTGCGACTGGGACAGGGCCGACAGGTGGGCCGCATTGAGCGCCTTCATCTGCGGCGTGTTGTTGGCCGGGGTGAATTGCAGGCTGGCGCGGTTCTGGCTGCTGCTCGAGAAGCTCCGGTGCTTTAACTGCTGCGTCTGAGGGGATGTGCTTGGCGCACCGCTGAGCCTCGTAAGCCGGGCGGCGTTGTCCTCGAGCGGACTCGCGATCTCGACGCCGAGCAGGCCGGTCGACAGGTCACCTGTGGGTGTGCCGGCTGGGCTCCAGGCCGTGTTGACTGAAAGCGATGCGCCGAGCTGTTCGGTTGATGCATTGCCGCCGCTGACCGAGTGGTTCATCGACTCCCTTCGACGCTTGACAAACGAGCCTCCTAAGGATTGGCAAAGTCCAGAGGAGGTCAGCTCAAGTTCTGCAAGCGGAATGCAGAAGCGGGAGGGCCAAAGGCGAGGCCGCGAGACGCACGTCGGCTGCCGTTTGACGACTCGATGCTGTTGAGGCGCGATCGGCCCGGGAACGGGCTTGCGGCTGTGGCAGCGGGCGACCCTGCCCCAGACTGGACCGCTGAGGACTGCTGCGACTGGGATGGTCGGCGGAAAGACTAGGACAAGGGAGGGGGGCGGCGCTGTGTCAGAGCACTGCCTTCGCAGCCAAGCACAGGGTAATCATTGCGCAAGAGACGAAAGACGAAGGAGACCTACAGCTCCGCCTGAGGTCATAGCATCGCTGTTGCTTGGGCGGCGGTACGGCCCGGCCTGGGCTGTCGAACTTCCGGCTGAGCTGCCCGAGCCCGGTTGCGTCTGCAGGCCAGGTACGCGCTGGGCGAAGTGGAACTGAGCGGGCACGGTCGCTCCCGCGCCCGAAGAGGCCGCAGGCGAAAAGGCGAGATCCGGCGACGAGACGTCGGACGAGGCGGGCGTTGAGCCAACCTGCGTGCCTTGCGATGGGGGACCCTCGAGGTTGATGAATGACGGCGAAAGCATGTCGACGTTTTGCTGCCCGCCGGTGCCGCAGCCCAGCTGGCTCCAGAGCTGGTTCAGCGTCGCCGTGACAACCTGCTGAGGATCGCGGCCCTGGTCCATCTGCTGCTGCTGTTGCTGCTGCTGCTGCTGGGCCATGTTGGGTAGGAAGCCTTGAGCCTGCTGCTGCTGCTGCTGCGAGTGGAACTGCTGCTGCTGCGCTGCGTGTTGCTGGGAGGGGCCGGCCGCGGCCTGCAGCTGGCTAAGCAGCTGCGCATTGTAGCTGTCTTGCGACATTGGCTGTGACACAGGCTGCGTGATGGTCTGCAGCGGCGCGATCTGGCCTGAGTGTTGGCGAGCGAATGGGTGGTTGGACGGGTAGGGCGGCGGCAGGTTCTCGTCCTCGGGCTGCCGCGCAAACGACGACCGCCGCGACGAGTTGGGCGTCATGCGCAGGGCCGACGGGATCGACGACGCCCGCTGGAGCGCGGGCGCCGGAGGCTGCCCGGATGAGGGGCCAGCAAGGGTTGAGTTGGTTGACGACGAGGACGAGGGGTTCGAGCGCGGGTCGAACGCCATGTCGACGTCCCGCCCTGACGCCGTCGGCAGAGGGGCACTCCCGCTGCCGGCGCTGCTGTGATCCGAAGAGAAGGTCGGCCGCATGCCGCTGCTACCTACCGACGTGCTCGAACCGCTTCGACTCGTCTTGGGCACGCCGACGGTCGGGTCAAGCTCGAAGGTGTGCATCATGCTGGCAGCGCTGCCGTCGGGCTTCGGAGGGCGGCGAGTCCGGCTCTTCTGCTGGACTCGGCTCGCCAAACGTCCAGCCGATTCCTGAGCAGGGTGGGCATTTTCATGAGCAGAGCAAGGACGTCAGCTTAAGCCGGGATGCTGGTTATAGGAGGGAATATCGCCCGCAAGGGAATCGGAGACGGACCAAGGAGTCGAACGCCGGGACGTCCGGTGAGCCGAGCTCGTCGACCGTCTTGCCCTTGTCGCGGTCGAGCTTCTCGCCGACCGCCTTTGATAGCTTCTTGAATTCGCGCCGATGGCGGGGCGAGTCGTCGATGACCGTCTGAGAGTGCAGGTGCCAAAGCCGCCAGGCGAGGTTCGACACGCGCTCGCCCTCTTCGAGGACATGGCTCACGCGCGTGACGACCTTCCAGAGCCGGGTGACGCTCTCACCCTCCGACAGCGTCGCAAAGGGCGAGAAGGCCTTGTTGGACCCTTTGAACTTGAGCGCCAATGGATCGCGCGGCCCCTTGGACATGAAGGTGGACGGACTGTTCGGTAAGAGGGGATGCAGCGAAGGAAGGGCGCGGGGAAGGGGGTTGAAGTCGAAGCGGCCGTGGCCTCGGTGAGTCCGGCTGAAGCTCAGGGGCGGGGCGGTCGGCTGAGCTGGGACGAATGGGGCCGGCGGGCGAGGTTTGATGCGAGGATGGCGGGAGCGACGCGGACTAGAGGCTACGAGTGATGGACGGACGACGCTGGCGCTTGCTGCGATGCGGCGGATGAGGTCGAAGGGGGAAGGGGGAAGATGAAGGTCGCGGGCAGGGAGGTGTGAGGGCCGCGAGCGAACGGGGACGATCTCTCGCGGCGCAGATCGCCCGTCGACTCGGGTGCGCGCACGTCTGCCTGGCCTTCTGGTCAAGACCGCGCGCGCCAATGCGTCCCTGTTCGGTCAAGGGCACGTGTCTTGCGCGCAGATGTGACAATATCATTTAGTGCCGCTGGTCGCTGCAAGCGATGCAGGCCTGAAGTAGCTATAGCGATGACGGCAATCATGGGCATTTGAGAGGCTCGAGATTAGAGATGGAGTCTGCTAGCAGTAGGACAGCAAGGAGGAGGTCGTTGAGAGCAGACAGATACAGTTTGGGTCTGGGACGAAGGGGTTAGGAGATTATGTGCGCAGTGGATTGGCAAGCAGAAAGGGGAGGGGTTGTGGCGGAGCAGGCAGGGTGCCGGAAGCTGAGAGAGAGGGGTTGAGAGGGCGCAGGCGGCCATTTAGGCGAGCGAGCCAGAGAACTTGTCTCCTCGGCGGTACGATCGGAAAGCGAGGCCAATGACGGCGACAGTGGCGACCGTGAACAGGATCCTGCGCGAAGATGAAGAACGAGAGTCAGTCAGGTGACCGCTTGCTCGAGGATCTGGATGGGGCATAGAGGGCGGATGCGCACCAGAGGATCCAGGCAAAGGCTGACAGAGGGCGACAAGCAAGGCCGAGAGGTGCTTGAAGGTCAGCGGGCTTTTCAGAGAGAAGACGAGCGCGGAAGCGGCGCAGGATGACGACGCACCCTCGAGGGCGTTGAGCTGCGAGCAGTTGGCGATCTGGCCGGCAGCGCCGCAGTCAAGGCCGCCGCCAAGCATGGCCGTGACCGAGGCGGCGGCGGCGGTCCAGAAGATCCAGGTGAGGAAGAGCCAGCCGGCGTGGGACGCGACGGACGAGATGATGGACGACGAGGCGATCTGGTAGAAGACGAGGTAGGCGATGGCGAACACGAGCGTCCACCACGAGACGAAGCAGGTGAAGCGCGTGCGGTCGCGAACCGACGCCGACGGGTACGTCCGGTTGTCGTACCAGTTGACGAGCCAGGTCGAGAGCGCGACCTCAACGGCGGCGAAGAGGATGATCAGGCCAAAGATGACTGGGACAGGACGGAAGACGGGAGCGGGAAGGGAGGTCAGCGCCCGAGACCGGCCTCGCAAGCCTACCGCACCCGGGCAAGATCTGCTGCTCGATTCTTCCACCCGTCGTCATCTTCGTCGCCCTCCATTCTGCCTCGCCACCTTCGTCCGCAAAACTTAGAAAAGGAGCTGCTACGCACTCGGCTGGCCTGCAAGGTGGATAGAGGGGCAAGGTTGGGGAGGCACGAAAGTCAGCCCATCGGATGGTGATGACGCAGCTTCTGGCGGCACAAGGGGAAGACGCACCTCGGTTGACGTGAGTGTCGAGCGCCATTCTGGAAGTAGTAAGGTGCGTCGGTGAGGGGAAAGAGGTCAAGGAGAGGTTTGAAAAGGGTGCGTCGAGCGACTTGAGTGTGTGTTGATGTGGTTGGGTGGGCAGGAGGGAAGGTTGGCGAGGGAGCGGCTCGGGTAGTCCGCCCTTTTTGGCGGGCCAGCAGAGCAGCCATGACGCGCTGAGACCCCGACTGCCGCCGCTGCCGCTTGCCAGCCCAACAGTTGCCTGTGGGGCCGCCGGCCGCTCTCGATCTCCTCCTCGGCTCCCGACCGCAGAGGCCGATGAGTGCAGAGGGCCTGGGCTCAAGGAATATTCATCACTGGCACTGTGATCAGCATCATCCTCGACTTGCGTGCCTGCGCCTCCCGCAGCAAGGAATACGTGTACCATCATTTTCGCGTACGCGCCCCAAGCAGATGTCATGATCAAGAGCGACATGCAGATCGCGACCTCAAAAGGAGAGCTACAGCTTCAGGCCCTCCTCAGCCGCGACCCGCCGGGCGGACCAGGCGACGAGCTCAACCTCGCCGTCCTTGACTTCTTGGTCGGCCCGCCAGACGTCCCACGCGAGCTGAACGTGCGCCGACCGCAGCTGCTTGAGCTTTGCGTCGGTGCGGGCAAGCTGTGAAGAGAGGGTCGAGAGGAGAGTCAGTCCATCTGCAGGGTCGAGTGATGACGAGGAGATAAGAGGAGACCAGAGAGCCGCACCTCGGTCGACGACAGGGCAGCCGACGACGACGGCGCAGGTCGCTTGAGCCCTGCGAGCATGCGCGAGATGACGGCGTCTTGCCGAGCCACTTCACGCTCTGCCGTTGCCCTCTCACGTTGCTGCTCGGCCTCGCGTGCGCGTTGGTCCGCCTCGCCGCGCTCGCGCTCAAGCCTTTGCTGGCGCTCGCGCTCGCGGTCTACGGGAACGTCGTTCCTGTCCCTCCAAGAGGATGGGCGAGGCGCTGCCGAGTCGATCCCCTGGTAGGCCGCCGTGGACGAGACAGACGGTCGACGAGCGGACGACGACGTTGGAGGGGAGGGCGAGCGTCGACTGCGCCCAGGAGAGCGCTGGCGGTGGGTTGACAGCCCGCGATCGGCGGGAAACGATGGCCGATCTGGCGACGACATTGCAGGCGGCCGCGAGGACGACGAGGCGACGGGCTCCTCCTTGAACGGCCGGCTGGCGTCCGGTACAGGTCCGAGCTGCGGGGCCGTCGTCGTCAACTCGGACTCCGGGAAAGCCTGAACTGATGCGGGCGTCGGCTTGTCCGGCTTGGCCGCCTCGGGTTCCTTAGCCTGTTCCGCAGGCTGCTCGCTCGACGGCGTGGTCCCCTCGCCTCGCTTGAGCCGCTCCTTTTCTTCGAGTCTCGCCTTCATACGAGCGGCCCACTCGCCTCCTCCGACAGGCTTGGCCGCCTCCTCCTTGCGCCGCTGCTCCGCCGCCAACATCTCGCGCCGGTCCGACTCACGGATCGCCTCGCGCTCGCGCAGGGCCTCGGCTTCCCGCAGGGCATTGCGCTGAGCCCACGGCGAGGACTGGGCAACATGGGCGTGGGTGAAGGGGGCGCTCGGCATCCCTGGGCCGCCGTGCCCTCGAAGAGGAACGGACAAGGGTCGGCGAGGCGACGTCGGGCCGCTCGCGTCATTTCGCCTCGGGACTATGGGCGACCGAGCTCCGCCGACGACTGTCGCAGCCGGGCCAGCGTCGTCTCGAGCCACTGAAGGCGCCGCCTCCAGCGGGGGGGCAGGCTTCTGGCCCCAGGCACCGGCCCGGGGCGGGCCAGGTCGGACATTCTTGTCGTCGGCAACCGGTGGCTGAGGCACGTCGTCCCTCCTGCCGGGCGGCCCACCGCGCGGCGGCGGGCTTGGGCTGCGGAACCGTCTGCGCTGCGAGTGGTCGACACGCGGGCTCGGCGAGCGGTACCGCCCTCTTGGAGGCGGAGGGGATGGACGACGGGGACGAGGGGCGTAAGAACTGTCGTAGCGATTGCGAGGGGGTGATGGGTCGCGCGGGCGTCGGTAGCCTCCTGGTGAGGGCGACCGACGACGGGGCGGCGGCGGCGAGGGCGACCAGTTCGACCGGCGCGAGCGTGACGACGGAGCAGGCGACGGTCGACGCTCCCGCGGCCCGCTGTCACGGTAGCCTGCGCCGGCCGTACGAGGCGGCGGAGAAGGCGAGCGGCGGCCGAACGACCTGCGCGACGAGGGCGAGGGCGACCGGCGGTAGCGCGAGCGGTCGTCGGCCGCCTTGCCCTTGCCCATAGGCTCCGGCAGAACCTCGCCCTCCTCCACCTCTCCCTCCTCGGTCTCGGTCGCAGCAGAGGCAGCGACCTTAGTCATACCACAAGGCTTGGACGGCGAAGACGACCGGCCGCGAGATGCGAGAGGTTTGCTCGGCAGGTCAAACATGGTGCTAAGCGACCGCGGATGGTTGTCGCGCCGCCCGGCGGTGGACGCTCGGGCGGGCGACGGAGACCGACGACGGTAGCTCGGAGACGGGCTGCGACGTCTAGAAGAGGGCTGGTAGCCTGAGAAGACGGTCAGGCAAGGCAGATTAAGGTCAGCAGTCGAGACCGAGGAGACGGAAGACCAGGCGACAGCTTGCAAGGGGTCGGTCGGTACGGACCGCGATCCCTGCTGTCGGCTCGTCTTCCTCTCCCATCATGGCCGTAATCCCGCCGCTCGCGGTCGTCCCTGTAGCCCCCTCCTCCCCCACCTCCGTGGTAGCTTCCTCCTCCTTTTGAGGGAGGCCCGCCTCGGCGGTCGTCGTCTCGCCGCGAGTCGAACCTCCCGACCGGGCTTCTGTCGCGCCCAGCGCCGACGTAACGGTCGGTCTCTCGGCGTGGTGGGTAAGGTCGGCCAGGCGAGCGCGATCGCATGCGGCTGGGCATCGGCGAGCGAGGCATGGCCTTCTTGAGGTGCGTGAAAGCGATGGGAAGGGGATTGGATGGGAGTCAGGAGCAGGATCTTGACTGTCGTTTGCTGTTCTCTTTCGCCCGCCCGTCCGCCAGTCGCGCGCAGCTTGAGAAAGCTCGGCGGCAGCCAGCGGCAGCAACATGTTGCCCTGCCCTCTCCTTAGCAGACCAGCATAGACAAAGGCACGGTGCGATGGAGATCTGCGCAAACGGAGAGTCACAGGCCCGCGCGTAGCTTGCTAGCGAGTCGAGAGGTCGGCCGGTTGACGCTGTCCAAAACTCAGGCCGCATAGTCCGGGTGGGACCCCCGCGCGGAACGACGATGGCTGGCGCTGCCTGCTCGTTCGGGCGACGCTGCACCTTCTTTCCCTCGCTGCCCGCCCTTGCAACGACGCCCCTCCCCTCGCCACTCTCCCATCCTCCTCCTCTACATCTCTGCCTCTACCCCCCTGACACACACACACGCACCTCCGACTATGAGCTCTACGATGGACCCCAGGCAGCCCGCCGTCAAGCGTGCGTTCCAGGCCCTCTCTCCGCTTCTTCGCGAACCCTGCGGACCAGCTCGCCCTGACGCCACGTCCGCCTCCTCCCTCTTCCGCTCCATCTCTGCCGCCTCGCCTCGCCCTACAAAACGCATCTCAATCTGGACTCTGCTTGTTGCCCTCGCCTCACCTACCTCACCCTGCTGCACTCCCATCCCTGCCTCCTGCATCGGTGCCAACCCGCATGCTGCTTCGCTACAACGCTCTCCACCACGCTTTTCGGCCCATGACGCTCGTGCCATCCGCGGCCCCCAAACACCCGCCGCCACCCGCACCGGCCCACCTCCCCTGCCGCCGCTACGCCTTCGCCTCTCCAGCACCGGCCGCACGCCCGAGCGCGACCCCACTCGGAGGCCTTGACGTGAATGCCGTCACGCGCCGGCTTGAGCAGGAGTTCATGAAGCGGTCCAGTGAGTCGGCCCGTCAAGCTCAAGGCGCCCGCGCTCTCCGGCCCGCGGTTCCTTTGCGCTCCTTCGGTCCTTGCCTGACACCTCCACTCTCCCTTCGCCCCGAATGATCCTCGCACGCAGAGGAGGACCCCATCAAGAACCCTCTTCCGACCGAGGACGAGCTCCAGCAGGACTTTGACGCGCTGATTGAGGCCCGTGCGATCCAGCTCATCAAGTCGCGGAGCAGCTCGTTCAGCGTCGGCAGCGGTGGCGGCTCGCCCTTCCTCGTGCGTTCTTCGTCCGAAGTCGCCACGCTTTGCTTCGCTCCTTGCCTTCAGCCAGCTGACCGAGGCTCTCTCTCTCTTTCCCATCTCTTACCTCCTTTCTCGTTTCCAGAACAACGAGGGCGCTCACTCACCTCCAGCTAGCTCGGACCGTGCTTCGCCGGGACCCGACTCGACGACCAGCAGCCGGCCCAACGTGCCGGCCCTGTCGCACGCGTTCGGCGGCCTCGCCATGACATCCTCCGCGCCAGCACAGCCGTCACCGCTGACGACGACAACCAACGCCTCAACGGCCGACCTCGACGACATCAACGAGTCCGCCCTGTCGTCGGGCATGCAGACCCCCGTCACCGACACGGGAGCGTCGTCCCGGCCACTGTCGCGCCGACCGAGCACGGCCGGCTCGCGCCGCGCCAGCCAGCCCGGCAGCAGGCGCCCGAGCATCGCGCCCAGTCGAAAGCCGAGCATGCGCCGCAACAACATGTCGCAGGTCGGGGCCGAGAACCCAAACCTGTACGAGTCCCGCTGAGCGGGTCAACTCGTCCGCTTTGACTGCTTCCTCTTGCGCCGGCCGATCGATCGGCCCTCATCGTTCTTCTCGCCATTCGTCTCGCCTCTTCTCCCGTGTCCCGCATCGAACGCAACCCCTCAACCACCAGTCACACAAAGCAAACACTTGACTCGAGCATCACCACCGCCTATCCAGCCCTCCCATTCCCAGCCGTCTGCTCCGAGCCGAGCCTGCTCTGAACACTAGACCCTACGGCCCTCTCCCCTGCCTCCTTCTCGCTTCCACCATCGTCAAGCCCTATGTATCCGCTCTCTTCCTTCTTGCCTCCCATCTCCATCTTGCCCCGCCTCTTCGCCTGCCCTGACGCCCGCCAGCGGGTGGGAGGGAGGAGCGATCCCCTTTTGTAACTCTACTGCCTCTCGACGGCGGTCTCCCACTTCTCACCTTGTTCTGCGCTGCCTCTTGAGCCTGCTTCACCCCCACTCCTCCCTTTCCCTTTGCTTCTCATCCCCCTCCGCCTTCTCGCTTGCCCTGGCAGACGACTAGATGACTTGCGGTAGACTCCCTCGCGTGCGCGCTCGCTCGCACTTGCGTCCGCGTTTATGTTGAGACAAGAGAGGGATCGTTCGAGGGCGAGAGGGGTCATTTGTCAAGGTAGAGGGGGGGGGCGGGAAGGTGAGATGGAAAGGGAAAAGAAAGATAGCGGACGGAGGATTGGCGCATAGATGCATGCCCGCAGCCCTCGCCGCACACCACAACGAGGAGCGCAGCTAGTGGGCCTCGTTCTTCTCGCGTTCGTCAGCCTCGACGACGTTGTGTCCGTCGCCCATGCGAACGTCGTCGACAAGCAGTGCGCAGACGATGAGTGGGAGCGATAGGCAGATGCCAGTGATGCACAGCAGGCGCTGAGTTTGCTCTGCGAGCGGGCGAGCAGAATTGACGTGATCAGCCTGCAGCGCTCAATTGTACGAACGTCAGGAAATGAGAAAGATGGATACGGACGGTAGGCGACGACGACCATCTCGCGATCGGGCGTGCCCATCGCGTTGGCGGCGGCGAACGTGAACGGGTCGCCGTACACCTGCGCGGCGAGCGTCGCGTTGCCGAGTTGATCTTCGAGCTTCGAAGGGAGGACCTGCGGTTCAGTTTGGAAGATCAGGCAAAGCGAGACCGCACGAAGGCGACAAGGGTCAGAACTGATCTCCGCAGTAGAGGAGGAAGAGAGCGGGAAGATGGATCGGCGCACCTGGGTCCAAATGGCGCCAGAAATGGTGTTGCCGAGCGCGCTCCCGATCGAGTATGAGGTCAGGTAGAGAGACGTAATAATCGCAAGGTCTGACGTGGGGCGCAACAGCGGTCGATGCTTGGGTCAGCGCGAAGAGGGCGAGTGAAGGGAGGGTGGTAGCTTGACCCACTCTCGTGCGACGAGCAGGCTTGGATGAGGACCTGCGCCTGGTATGGGAAGAGACCTGAGTGCGGGGCAAGGACAGTCGATCGAGTTAGCTGCGGCTGACGCCTCAGACGAAGAGCGACAACGACGACGCACCTCCAGCCAGACCGAGCACGACCTGGCCGGCGATGATGCCGGCGTGGTCGGCCGACCCCCCTCGGAAGCGAATTAGCAGGCCCCACGCGACAAGGTAGACGGCCACGCCCTGCGAATACAAGCCATCAGCGTTAGTCAGTACTGCTACCTGCTACCTCTTTGAGAGCCACGAGGGGCGGAAGGACAGAGAAGGACGCACCGCAATGATGAACAGCTTGACGCGGCGAACGTAGCGCACGACAAAGCCGATGACGAGGCCGGCGATCGCACTCGTGAACGAGTACAGCGTCGCTATGCGCGTCGCGCTCTTGACGCTCTCGCCGAAGGCGACGACCAGCACGGTGTAGAGGTAGTCGCCCTGTAGATACCACGAGCAGTTGAGTACGCAAGCAATGACTAGGCAGGACAGCACAGTCCTATTCTTGAGGAGCTCAAGCGGCACGATCGGGTTCCGGGCAAACCTCCCTTCCCACAGCACGAAGACGGGTGCCAGCAGGAAGCCCAAGACGAGCATGACAATGATCTTGGCCGTGTGCCACGACTGAGAGACACCGCCGGCGAGCGTGAACGGCACGAGGATGAGGATCAACGATGCGACGAGCTGGGGTCAAAGGAGAGCCAAGGGCACAGAGCGTCAGGACGGACAGCGCTGGGAGAGGGCAAGCGCGCAGAAAAGCTATGTACCAGGAAGAGGCCGATGACGTCAAGCTCCCAAAAGATCTTGCGCAGGAAACCCTTGTGGCGGTAGGCGGGCACAATAGAGTTGAAGTGGGTGTTTCGCTGCGCGCGCCGGCGGGCAAGGAAAAGGACGACGATCAAGGGCAGGCAGGCGCAGGGGAATATGATGGCCCACATGCCGATGCCCCACTGCCACGTCGTCGTGCGCAGGGTCGAAGAGGCGACATCGCCTCCCACCCAGGTGTTGATCTGGCGGTCGGAAATAGAGGGTAAGTCGGAGGCGCTAGGAAGGGTCGATAGGACGGAGAAGAAAATATTCACGATGAAGGGCAAGGGGATCATGAACGTCACGAACAGCCTGTTGCGGAGGCTCGAGACATCTGCTACCAGGACCTCGACAAGCACAATCATCGAAGTGAAGCCGAACTGGAGAGGGGAGATGGCGTCCGTCAGGCAACGCGGGGTGCACAGGGGGGCGGGGACGAGCACGACGCACTTGGTACAGGCACGCGCCGGCCGCGAATTTCTCGACGCGGTCTGAGCAAGCCTCGACGATTGTGCCTTTATGCGGAGTGCAGGGAGAGCTAGAGTCAAGAACGGGTGATGCTGATTACTGTCAGACGATCAGAGGGACGCACCGAGGCACCAGAAGAGGATCGAGATGAAGACAAGCGAGACTCGGCCAAAGGTGTCCGAGACCCGGGCGAGGGGTGGCTAAGTGGCAAGGCGCGAAGAGCCTTCGTCAGTAGGCTGACAAACCGAGAAGGGCAGGAGAGTCATACCTGGGCGACGGCGGCGACGATCGACCGAAACACATTGACGGTCGACAGGAGGGAGTGGGTAGCGTCTGCGGAAGGGCGATTTAGCAGCAACGTCAGGAATCGGATCAATTTTGGGGGACGAAGGGTGAGTGCCGCACAAGATGCCGTCGCCTCGGCCTGAATGCCCAGCAGCCAAGCAAGAGCTTTACATCAGCATCCCCTCGAATGGTTGGTCAAGAAGAAACAGAAAAGACAAGGCAGAGCCGCACCTGGTAGGTAGAGCGGACGGCTGAGTCGAGTCCATAGCTGCAGTACTCGCCGACAATCAGCCGCGAAAACAAGGCAGCAGCAAGGGAGCTCTACGTACGCGTAGCAAATCAAGAAGATCGAGAAGAACATGAGGCCGCGAAGGGCAGGTGTCAGGGACTGCGAGATGAGCTTGATGCGCTCGACGCCGGCGCTCGTTTCGGAGCCGTCGGCGGCGGCGCGAGCCGGGGCATCGGTCTCGCCGGCCGGCTGCCGCTGCTCCTTGTCGTCGTCGTGATCCGAGCTGGAAGTCGGGGGCGCGTCGGGCTTGTAGTCGAGGAGCGAAGACATCTCTCAAGGGTGAGGGAGAAGGGGAGGGGTGGGAAGAAGGACGAGGCTGGGCGAAAAGGCGACGGCAGACGGCGTTCTTTATCCGATTTCTCGGCCGAAGGAAGGTGGAGGGCGATCGTGCCCGCGCGTGAGGTCCCGCCCTGAGCCTTCCTCCAACCCTCTGACGCCGCCCATGACTCGGAACCAGGACATTCCGGATTGAGGGCAGATTGCGCCTCGGGTTTGGACACCTGCTGTGGCCATCCGGTCGAGGGTGAGCGAGCGAGCGAGATGCGACCATTGATGGGCGTACAGGAGCGAGCTGCGCAGGCGCGCGGCCGTCACACGCCGCCAAGAGTCACGTCCCGCGGACCGTGGAGCGGGGCCGACGGATTGTCCATCGTCGAAGAGGCCGAGCCCATGACGGTCCATGTTGGCGAGACCGAGGGACGAGCGCATCGGACGTCGGTGCCGAAGGGAGACGGATTCCGAAAGCTCGTATTCGACAGGCTGTTGCGAGTCGAGTCGAGCGCGATCTCACCTGCACACGCTTGCGCACAAACACGAGCGACATCGGGCAGAAGTCGCGACGAGACGACGGCGTGTCTGCAGGGGAAAGACTGGTGAGGAATGGGTACTCTCTATTTTCCTTGAGATCGCCAGCATGTCTAGTGGTTGGAGCCCTTCCTTCCTTCCTATGTACCGTCCCGTATACAACGTCGGCCCCCGCCCCGAGGCCACTCAGAGGTTCTTCCTCAGCTCGTCCAGGGCACCCTCAAACCAAGCCCGCTCGGCCATGCCGAAGCTGCCCTCGGACAGCTTGGCCTGCCACTTGCCCTTGGCCCCGCCGCCCTTGATGCGCCCGGCAAAGATGGGGGCCTGCTTGACACGCTCACCGAGCGAGGCCACGAACGACGGCGTACCCGAGAGATGGACAGCGTGACCAGCGGCCTGATATGCAGACAGAAGTGATACGGTTGACAGATTAGTCCCGAGTGACCCGATGAATGACTGGCGCAACAAGAAGGGAAGAAAAAGCGCCCACTCACGCTCGAGGCGCTGAGGACGAGGAGCCTGCTGGGCCCGTCCTCGGTCGGCGCGACAGGGAAAGCGGCGAGCGAGACGGCACCGAGAAAGTCGGTGCCAGCGCTGGCATCACTCGTCGCGTCCCGGTGTCGATAGACGAGGCCCTTGATGTCGGGCTGGTCGAGTGCCGCCTTGAGACCCGCGCCGACGAGCTCGGCCAGCTCAGCCTTCAGCGACTTGACATTCTTGTCGGCCGCCTTCGAGCTGTCGGACAGCGCGGCCACGCGCTCGGGGATCATGGCGGGAAGGGCGCCGCCGAGCGTGGCCGAGACGGACGCGACGATGCTGGACGAAGTGCGCGTGAAGAGGGCAAGCCGGCCGGACGCGACAAAGTAGAGCCGGCGCGTCGTCGACGTATGCGGCGTCGTCGTGGGCAGGATGTGCATGCCTGACAGCATCGACAAGTAAGGAAGATGCGAGCCGCAGCACTTGTTCGAGTCGACCCCGTCAATGTGGATGGTCCGGACGACGCCATTCTTGTAGTCTATCGAAAGATGTGGGCGGCGCCGGGGGGTCATAAGTCAACTGGCGCCTGCGCAAAACTGGATCGCATGCGCGGAAGAATGTACCCTTTGGAATGCTCTTGTGGCTCTCGCGGACCTTCTCGCGCTCGACCTCGTTCAGGTCCTTGCCCTCCTGGTCCTCAACCTCAACCGTGACTCGCGTGCCCTGCTGGATCAGCGCGTTGGCCCGGTCTTCAACCGCCGCGATCTCGGTCGGGGTTAGGTTGCGCGAGATCTCGATATAGCACGGCGTCGGCGCAGGCGTGAGCGACCAAGAGAGGGTCAACGCCGGCTCTGGAAGCGAGTCGAGAAGGGCCGAGAGCAGGTGCTGAGATGTGTGGTGGGTCATCTGTGGGCAAGGGTGAGACGGCCAGGCGTGGGGAATCGCCGAAGGGAAGGCGAGAGTGCCATGGGAGCAGCCAATCGTCAGCGACACTCTGAATGACAGATCAGAAAAGCCTTGCAAAGAGAGGAGCTATCAGGGGTGCTTGCCTGGCAAGACGCACCTGGTCCATCCTGCGATCCCAGTCTACGTGGACGGTGACCTCGCGGCCCTCTGCAAGCTCTGACTCGGCCTCTGGCGGGACGACGACAAAGTGGACCGCCTGGAGGCCCTGCCGCATGACGTGCAGCACTCTGAGCTTGTGCGGGCCAACGACCATCGAGCCAGAGTCGCTGTTCTGGCCGCCCCCCTCAGGAAACAGGGCCGTGTCCTCGAGCACGACCTCGTACACGCGGCCAGCGATTGGCTGGGCGGCGAGCTCGGGCTTGTCCGTCGCCTTGGAACGGGTCTTCCCCGCGCCCTTGCCGGCCTTGGTCGCAGGGGCTGCAGCAGGCGCCGGAGGCGCAGAGAGCGAAGCAGTGATGATCTTGGTCGACAGCTGCTGGAGGAGCGAGTCGAGCTGGCAGGCAAGCAGGCCGACGAGCCGGACAGTCGGGAGCGGCAGCGGCACCGAAGGGTGGTACTTGACGAAATCGGCCGGCGTCGAGAGCGCCGGCGAGGGGCTGTAAGGGGGCGGGCCGGCGGGCAAAGTCGTCATGGTTTGCGAGACGCGCGTCGGTCTGGCGGAGGCAGGGGATAGATAGCGCGAGCGAGTCGGGGTCGATGCTGGGCGCGGGGGGGGGGGGGGGGGGGGGGGGGGGGGGGGGGGGGGGGGGGGGGGGGGGGGGGGGGGGGGGGGGGGAGGGGGGGAAAGGGGTCGGGCGAGGAGGATGCGAGGCCGACGCGGCGGGGTGGAGGTCCGGGCAGGGACGCCCTACAAAGGCCGCAGCGCGAGCTTCCCTTCATCGCTCCTCCTTCCCTCACTCTCATTCATCCTGTGCCTAGATCTTTTTCGGCATGACCTTCTCCCCGATCCCCACGCGTACGCTCGGCTCGTCTGGCCTCAAGGTCGGCGCGGTGTGAGTCCTCGGCTGGCGGCGTCGACATCGTCCCACCTTCGGAGCTTGCCCGGGCTGACTGACCCCCGATCTCCATCGTCCTGTCCCGATCTCTCAGCGGCCATGGCCTCATGATGCTCACCTGGAAGGAGGGCGACGATACTCCGGACGAGCAGGCTTTCGAGGTAGGTCGCAGCATCCTTGGCCCTCTCCGTCTCCGAACTCGGTCCTGACACTCACCTTCGCTTCTTGTCATCCCTCGTGCTCTCGTCCCCTGGTGATCTTGTCCCCTCGTGCGCGCCGCGCCCCGACGCTAGTCCATGAAGGCCGCCTGCGACTCGGGCGCCAACTTTTGGAACAGCGGGAACTTCTAGTACGCTACCCCATTTCACTCCTTTCTCTTCGGCCGAAATGGTCCAGAGGGTGTGTCTGACGACGTCACGACGCGCGCTTCCTCTGCCCCTTCCTCCTCCAGCGGCAACCCGGACCCGCTCGCCAACATCAAGCTCCTCCGCCGATTCTTTGACCAGAACCCAGAGTACGCCGACCGAGTCATTCTCTCGGTCAAGGGAGGGTTTGGCGGCGACATTGTGCGTCCTGCGCGCGCACTCGTCATGGCTTTTCTGCTGCTGCGCTCCATCGGAGGGAGGCGTGCGACTGACCGTCCCTCTGACCCTCTTTCTCTCGACGCGGACAGTCCGACGAGGCCTACCTCCGCGCCGACGTCCAGAAGACGATCGAAGCACTCGGCCCGGTCAAGAAGATCGACATCTTTGAGTGCGCGCGCCAGTCCAAGCCCGTCGAGCAGACGATGGTGCGCTGGCGTCTTTCATTCTGCGCTCCCCGCTGTCGCGACCCTCGCGCTGACTCTTGCGCGCACACTCGGCCTCCCCTCGCAGCCCATCCTGATGAAGCTCGTAGATGAGGGCCTCTTCTCTCACATCTCGCTGTCCGAGACGAACGCGACGACGCTCCGCAAGGCCGCCGCCGTACGTCCCCTTCCCGCCCTTCTTTTCCCTTTCCGCTGCCAGGCGACGGACAACTCATCCTCATCGCGCTCACACGTTTCAGATCGGTCCCGTCGTCGCCGTCGAGGTCGAGTGCTCGCTCCTCTCGGTCGAGCCCGAGCTGCTCGAGGTCGTCAAGGCGTGCGAGGAGCTCGACATCGCGCTCGTTGGCTACTGTGCGCTCCCTCTACGGCCGATCCCCCCCCTTCCGCGCCGTGGCCCGTGCTGACAGAGTGTCTGATCTCTCGATATGGCGTAGCCCCGCTTGCTTACGGTGTCCTCGCGGCCGACTGGAAGCAGCACAGCGACATCCCCGAGGGTTGGTTATCCGTCCTCCGTCCTCCTTTCCTTCCACATGTCCGAGCGCCCACCCGCTGACAGCTCCTACCGTGCCAAACCTCTCCTTCACGCAGGTCACCTCGCCCGCCACCGGCCCAAGCTCTCGCCCGAGAATTTCCCGACCAACCGCAAGCTCGTCGACGCCGTCAAGGCCATCGCCGCCCAGAAGGGGGTGACGCCGGCACAGCTCGCGATCGGCTGGTGCCTCAGGTTGAGCGACAAGGTGGTCCCGATCCCCGGCAGCTCGAGCGTCGGCCGGACGAGGGAGAACGTCGCGGCGGCCAACGTCGTCCTGACTGACGAGGTGCGTTTGCCTGCTGTCGGTCTCTTGCTCGACGCGCCGACCCTGATCCTTCCGTCCCCCTCCCCCTTCCCCTGGGGCGCCGCGCATCCGTCGAGCAGGAGTACGCCGCGCTCAACGCGATCCTCAAAGAGTTTCCGACGGTCGGCGACCGCTACGGCCCGGGCGTCAACGCTCTCAACTGGCTCTAGACGCTGCCGTCCGTCCTGCCTTCTTCTATCTCCCTCGTCCCTCGCCTTTCCGTTGTAGACGACCCAGCCCTCGCCTGCCTGTCTGAACGCATGATTCGTCCTTCCCGCCCCTTTTGCGGAACTCCTCTTGGTGGCGGAAGGAAGAGGACGACATCTGTGTTCTGGAGACGGCGGGAGAAGGCGGGGTATGGCAGGGTGGCGAGATACACGGCATCACACGGGTAGGGACGAAGGACGAAGAGGGTTTCAAAGGGGCGAGAGAAAAGAAAAAGGACAGGGAAGGGGGGGAGGGCACGACGTGGAAGGAGATGGATGAAGAGCAGAGGGGAGCGTGTATGCGCGCGTCGCGTGCGCACGAGGGTCCTTTTTGTACCGTGCTAAAGAGAGGGGGGGCGGGGCGGATAAAGACGAGCTGAGAGAAGAGGAGGTGGGGTGTAAGTGGCATGAAAAGGCGTGCGAGGGAGTGATACAAGTGTGTGAGAGCAACGAGAGACGGCGACGAGGGTGGGGGGGGGGGACGCGCACGAGGGGCAGGGTCGCGCGGGAGGGAGGGTCGGAATGTGGGTTCCTAGATGGCGAGCGGGCCGGCCCCTCGCCTCCCTCCGGCCCCGCTCGAGGAGGGAGACGCCGAGGACCGCCCGCCGACGAGCCCGATCCGCCGGCCGAGCCCGACCCTCCGATCGCGGTCCCACCCCGCCCAGCCCAGCCCGAGCAGCCGGCGCCGGCGCCCGCGCTCCGTCTGGTCGTCGAGCCCTTCCCGCTCGGCCGTCGGATCCACCACAGCCAGGTCGTCGTCGGCGTTGGCGATGGCGTCGTCAGGGCCGAGCATGCCCTCCATCTCCTCCACCTCGGCTGCCTCATCCGCCTCGCGCTCGCGCTCGCCCACCCCAGCTGCCCCTGTCGCGCGCCCCACGACGTTGCGCCGCCACAAGCGCACGAGCTTGGTCTCCCACCTGCCGAGCCAGGCCGGCGGGATGCCCGTGCACACCCTGTGGACCCAGCTGCCGGGGATGGCGTTGGCGAGGTAGACCCCCGAGGCGCAGACGGCAAACGCCGTCGCAAACACGACCATCTTGACGTTGGGGTCGCGGAAGAACCACGGCGTCCAAAAGTCGGCCTCGTAGGGAAAGTCCATGTCGCGGTGGACGTCGACCCCGTTGCCCGACTGCATCTCGTCGTCGACGGCCCCGCCGTCGGTCGTGCCGTTGAACCCTCCTGGCGAGGTCGAGGACGGCAGGTCGTCCCCACGGACGAGGGCGACAGAGAGGTACCAGCACCCGCCGACGAGGTAGAAGACGGTGTTGATCGCCGGGAGCAGCAGGCGAAAGACGACGAGCGAGCGATGCCGATGCGGCGCTGCGCGAAAGGGCACGCGGGCGGACGGGATCGGGAGGAGGTCTGGTCGGTCGCAACCCCCGGGGAAAGAGAGGGGCAAGAGACGTCAGTCTTTGGAGTTCGTCTCTGGCCAATGGGGGCAGGCTGACGCAGAGGAAGGGCGAGGCGAGAGGAGGGCAAGGCCACAGATGGCAGCCGTAAGAGACGGAGGCACGCACGGTGAATGGGCAACACGAGGATGGTGAAGACGGTCCCTGCGATCAGAACCAGCGTCGGCTTGAGGATCCGCTGGAAGACGGCAAACATCTGGGCCTGGCGTTGTGCATGTTGGTCAAAAGGCAAAGCGTCAACGGACAGGCTCTCGCGCGCGCAAGCAGAAACGGCGACCCCCGACCTTGATGTGGACCCGCGAGATCTTGATGACCGACTCGACCATAAAGTTGACGGCCGAGCCGAGGACGATGGCGGCGAGGGCGAGCGACAGCAGCAAGGGCAGCAGCCGCAGCGGTCGCTTGCGAAACTTGTAGCGCGGGGGCGGGCCCGTCCGCCAGGGTGCCGGGTCGGCCGTCGGGATGTGGGCTGGCGGCGGGAGGGAAGGAGGGCGGTAGGAAGGGATCGACTCGGACGGGGTTGGGGGCAGGGTGCGGGACGAGGTGGTCGAGAGGGACCCTGCCGAGGCCAAGGTCGACCGGCCGGTAAAGACGGCCGGCGTATCCTCCTTGATGATCATCCTCCCCTGGAGCAGCGGCTGCTGACTGCGAAGGCCGAGAGCACCTTGAAGCGCGACAGGAAGGCCAGGCGCGAGGTGGCCCTGGAGGCGCTGGTGGGCCGGTCGGCGAGCCGAGCGAGCGAGCGAGGTTGGAGGCGAAGAGGCGGGTCAGGCGGGTCCCTTTGAGGGCTGAAGATAGGGGGGTGGGCGAGAAGTGTGCTTGTGTATGCGTATGCCTGTCGCGCTGGATTCGGAGTGTGGATGGGCCAGCCGAGAGAGACGCGACGATCCACTGTGGGAGGCAGGGAGGGAGGGCAGACGGTCGAGACCCACCTGGCGCGCAGCAGCCTGTTGGGTTGGGCGGACCAGAAGGATTCCGGCGGATTGAAGAGGAAAGGGGAAGAGGGGTCCCGCTCAACTCCGGTCGGTGGGCATCTCTCGCCCATCTGCCGCCCCCCTTGTGACCTCCCAAGGATGCGACCGCCAGCCAGACCGACCGCTGCCCACCTCCCTCTCCCTCGTCCTCGGACGGCCCTGCCACCACCTCACCGCCGCCTCCCACCCCCACCCCTCACCACCACCTCCCCCCACCCCTCATCGTCCACCGGCTACCTCCCAGGCGACTTCTTCACCTCGGCCAGCCCGTCCCCTGGATCCTTGCCCGTGTCAGCCAGCTTCGACAGCCTCTCGTCGCTCTGGTCCTCAGCAGCAACCGCTAGCAGCAACCCCGCTCGCCGCTCCAAGGACCACGAGCTCAGCCGGGGCACGTTCTTCACCCCGACGTTTGACGACGACGGCTGGCGACGGCGGCCTGTCGCCCCGAGCCCTCGCTCGCCGCAGCCGCCTCCCTCTCCAGCCGCTGCCCGCTCGCAGTCGTCCTTGACATCAACCCACCAGGCGCCAGCACCCGTCGTTCCTCCCGTCGGGGCAGCGCCGCTACGGACCTTCCAGCGCACGACCCCTCTGCCCTCTTCCTCGCGCTATCCACCGACGACCTCCCCTCGGTCCTCGCCTCCCAACGAGCCCTCCGAGGAGGACGAGGACCAGGGGGAGGACGACTCGCCCCCGCCTGCCGTCCTGTCGGACGCTGCCTGGCAAGCTCACCTCTCGCACGTGCTCGCCCACCTGCACGCATCGCTCCCCACCTTCTTCCCGTCGCCCCCGACCTTCCCCCCGTCCGTCTTTGACTCGGACGTCGTGCTCGCCCTCCCGGCGCCCCCTCCGCCCCTGCCCGCCCAGGAGGTCCAGCTCAGGGGCAAGACGGCCTACAGCCTCTTCTTTGCCGCCGCCCGGGCCAGCCTCGGCATCGTCCTCCGCGAGCCGGCGGTCAGGGTCGAGTCGGTCCGCGTGCTCGCTCCAGCCCGCTCAAACGACGGCTTTGCGCTCGTCGACAACCTGCTGGCGCAGGTCGAGGACAGCGCCACCCTCACGCCCACCTCGGCCTCGTCGACGTCGTCCTCCTCCTCCTCACCAACACAACCACCACCGCCGGCGGGGACACCGGAAGCAGCGACGGCCCCGACGGTGAGAATCGCGCGGGCCCGGCTCGACCGGCACGTCCGGGTGCGCGTCAAGGTGGGCGGGCGACTGCGCCTGCCAGGCTTGACCAAAGACGTCCTGCTCGGGGGGATGCACGAGGGAGGGGCCGACCCAGCCGAGCGGGAGTGGACCATCAGTGCGTGCGCCTTTTGTTGCCCCCCCCCCCCCCTACTCCTTCTCCCTTGCGCGCGCGCGCGCGTCTTGCTTGCTTTGGGGATCTGCCTCGAGGTAGCAGGCGTGCGGTGCGCCCACTCTCCTGCGGATCGGGTGGGGAACGGTCGCATACACTCCTATTCTACACCTCTCATGCCCAATCTCTTTCCCATTCCTCCTGCCCTTCCCGGCCCACCTGCGCGCTTTGACTGACTCCTCTCCCGCGCACCCTTCTCCCCCTCTTCTCCATCCAGGCAACCTCTACTCCCTCTGCCCTAAAACGTGCCTCATCACCAAGCACGCCGTCGAGTCGGTCCACCCGCTCCCGGGCGAGCTCGCGCACGCCTGGCTGTCGGGCCAGGTCGGCGGCGGCGGCGGGGGCGGGAGGGGGGCGGCGGTGCCTGGTGCGGGAGGCGGGGTCGGGGGATGTGGGGGTGAGGGGAGGGAAGGGGGGTGCGCGGGGGCGGTCGGAGTCGAGAGGGAACGAGAGGAGGAGGGGGGCAGGGGAAGGGGAGAGGGCAGGGGGGCAGCGTCGTCGGCTTGACGAGGAGGGGGAAGAATTGGGGGGAGGGGACAGGGTTGAAAGGTGAGAAAATTCGGAAGGGTCGCGGCGTCGTCACTATCGTTGCCTCGCGCCACTCCCAGCTCGCCCGCCCGGTTCCTAGTCCGTCCGCCGTGAAACCTCTTTATCCCGAACGACGCCGCCCTCGGACCCCCCTGTCCTCCGATGCTCGACTGCTGAGTTTCGCCGACCTCGCCTGGCCCACCCGCCGTCCTTCCGTCCGCCCTCGACTCGCGCGCTCGCCCGGCCCACGCCAGCGCTCGCCAGGGGACCTCTCAAACACGAGTGCCAAATTTCCTTACCCCTCCCGTGTCTACCGCTTGCGCCTCATACTCTGTCATGCGACTTCCCCCCCCCCCCTGTCTCCTTCTTCCTCCCCTCCGCTGCTCAAGACGCCTTTCCGGTCCTGCGCCCATCGGGGCTTTCGGCCCAGCCGGCTTGCTTTTGAGAAGTGGCAAGGGCGCAGAAAGAAGGACAGACCCCGGGATGCGGCAGTGAAGCATCGCATCGCACCGTCAGAAGCGCGCACGTTCGACCAGCCATCTAGGAGCAGGAAGTAGAGCACGAGAGAGAGAGAGAAAGAGAGAGAACAGAGGAAGGGGAGGGGTCCCGGTCGGAACGTGGGAACGTGCCTCTGCCTGAGCGATCGGCTGGAGACCTGGCCGAGCAGCCACGAAGAGGCCAGAACGAGCGGCCTGCTGCTCACTGGTCCTTGCCGGCGAGCCAGTTGTTGATCATCTGGAGGGCGGCTTCGGGCTGGTCCATCGGGACTTTAGTTTAGGAGCACCGGACAGGGAAGAGTCAGCGAGGAAGTTGGGCCGGGGGAGGGAGGAAGAGGAGACGGACCCATGTGGCCGGCCTGCAGATCATCGCGTTCAGGACGATGCGAGTCAGCCAAGCGCAAGAAACCGAGGACCCGAGCCCATGACCAAAAGGAGAAGCAGAAGGCGGGAGATGAGGGAGGAGGGGGGAATGGCAGGGGGAGCCGCACCTTCTCGATCGTCATGAACGTCAGCCCCTTGGCCTTCTTGACCTGCCCCGCGACCTTGCCGTCGACGGTCCAGTCGCGCAGCTCGGCGTCGCGGAACTCGGCGCCATGCGACCACTCGAGCGCGTCGGACCAGATCTTGTTGCCGGAGCTGCAGGGGCGACCGAGGGAGCATCGCGGGGTGTCAGCGAGCGCATGCAGTTTCAAAAAAAAAAAAAAAGAGAGTTTGAGGGGCGACGGACGAGTTGCAGATCCAGTCGTACTACGAGTGAGGCAAAAGCATGAGCAAGGGAACGGCAAAGTCAGCCGTCGGCGATCTGGCCGACAATCTCAAGAAGGTGCAAAAAAGCGCACCTTGCCAATGTAGAGCAGCACGTCGACGCCTGGCCAAGGTGCAGACACAGAGCGCAGTCAGCCTGAGTCCGCGTGTGACGAGCACCACGAAGAGAGTAAGAGCAGTCAACGCACCGTGCTCGAGCAGGGCGGCGACGTAGAACCACGTCTTGCCGAGGCCGTCGTTGGCGAGGTGGAACGCGTTGCCGACGGCGCTCGAGCACGACTCAAACGGCCCGAGGTCGGGGTTGACGCCGAGGAGCGCGCGCACGTGCGGCTGGTCGAGATACTTTCGGATCACCTTGGTCTGGGGGTAGCAGAGCGAGTCGGAGAGCTCCTCGCGCGTGCACGACTGCGAGACGTCGTACGGGTTGAGCTCGGCCGAGAAGAAGGGGCTGCTGACGTGCTTGCCGCAGAAGGCCATGGCGTTCTTGCAGCCGAGCAGGTCCTCGCGGTCGAGGCACTCGGCCTTGAGCATCGCCTCGCACCGCGGCAGGGCGAGCGCCATCGCCTGGCACTGAGCAACGCCGAGGATCGGGCCGAGGCCAGAGGCGGTCGTGCACGAGTGCTCGTAGTCTGGAGGGAGCCGTCGTCAGCTCTCATGCACGACTGGCGGAGGGAGAAAGCGGGAAGACTCACAGCCGCGCATCATGCTGTAGCTGTCGGTGATGCCTGAATAAGAGACGGGCGAGCGGGGTAGAAGTCGTGTCAGCACGCCGTCTACGCGCTTTCGAAACACCATCAGAGGAACGGCAGAACGCACCGTTGCCGATCGCGACCGACGTCAGGTTCAGGGCCGTGCCGCCAGCCTCGACGAGCGCCCGGTTGCCGTCGTAGATGGCGGCGGCGAACACGGGCAGGTAGCGACCGCCGTACGACTGCAAGTCCGGTCAACAGGGTCAGCTGCGCGGCCCGTCGGCGAGGCTCGCAAAATTACGCGCGAAGGGACGCACCTCGCCGGCAAGGTGAAGCGGCCTGCCCTTGAACTCCTTGAAAGTCTCGACAAAGATGGCGATGAACGACTGGACGTCGACCGCGGCCTGCTCGGCACGTCCGACGATCTGGCCGTTTTCGGCGTACGAGAAGCCGACACCGATCGGCTCGTCGAGGAAGAAGACATTGGCGTTCGAGTTCCAGCTTGCGGGGTTGGGCTTGGTAGTGTAGTTGCCTTCGCCGTTGTCGTGGATCGTGCACGGGCCGAGCTCCATAAACAGGCCCATCGAGCTCGAGCATCCTGGCCCTCCGTTGATCCAGAGCAAAAGCGGGTCCTCGTCGGGCTTGGATCGCGAGGCAAAGTACGAGAAGTAGAGCTCCTTGCCATAGCCGACGTCGATATAGCCAGAGTACGAGTCAACCTCGGGGTCACACCAGCCGGTCGTCTCCTTGATGCGAAGAGAGTGGTTGGGGAAAGCTTCGTGCTGGAGGACGGTAAATCCCTCCTGTCCCTTGAGGTGGCCGAGCTTGGCGCCGTTGCGGTGCGACCAGACACGCTCGGAGCGGAGGCCGCCCTGGGACGAGAAGGAGGTGATGGGGCTGGGATCGGACGGGAAGCGGAGCTGGTCGGCGGCGACCAACGGCAGGAGGGAGGTTGTCGCCGCGAGCGCCAGGAGGGAGAGCGACCCGAGGGCTGACGAGGAGCTTGCGAGCTTCATGCTTGCTGGGGATCGAGATGGGTGTCGGGAGGGCAGCAGAGGGCCAACGAGCGAGCGTCAATGTGGTTCCAGCTCGAGCCAGGGTGTCGACCGCATGGGCGCGTGCCCAGCGGAGGAGGCCGTGGCTCGGAGGCAATTTGAACCAGGTGCGGCAAGCGCGACCAGTCCCCGAGCCGGAAGGGAGGGAGGGAGGAGTCAGGACAGGGCAGTCACAAGGTAATTGTTGCTACAGACCGTTCCGCGGGCGAACAAAGGAGAAGGATCAGACAGTCGTCATGCATATAGTACGGCGCAGTCGAGTGAGTGGCCCCACCACCTCCCCGGTAGCGCTGGTCTCCAACAATGGTCGCGCGCGCAGAACGACTCCTCACGCAGTGCCGAGATTGATGAGCCCGAGTTCGCTGCGAGAGGGCCGAGAGACCAGGTCAATTTTGAGCCTATGAGAAGAGAGAGAGAAAGGGATGGAGGCAGAGAGAGGCAGATATTGAGCGACTGACTGGTGCACCTGCTCGCCGACGAGCTTGCCCTCCCACTCCTTGTACAGGTCCTCGCCCTCGTGGCCGATGTCCTCGCCATTGCGGGCGCGAAGCGCCTTGGCCCGTATCGCCAGCTCGGTTAGAGGGGTGATGGCCTCGTCCGAGCTGAGATGCCAGAACTAGGTCGGTTGAGGAAAGTGCGCCCGTGTAAGGGAGCGGTCAGCGGACGAGGAAGAGCGGGGAGAGTTGAGAATTGGACAAGCTTAAGACGAACCAGAGTGCTGCTGATGCGGATGAGCGGTCGGCCGGGCCGCTCTGCCTTCATCTTCTCGACCGCTCGGTCCGTCGCCTCGTTGTAGACGACTTCGTGATAGCCTGCCTTGACGAGACCGCCGCTGAGGATCTCGAGCTGCTTGCCAGCCTGGACCACTAAACACTCACAAAGACATCAGAGACATATGTTCAGGAGCTGAACTCACAGGGGAATGAGCGAAAAGGACAGGCGACTTACGAAGACACCCGTCGGGGACGCTGGCGACGAGGCGTTTGCCTGTGTTGCGCGCCCAGATGTGGAGGCCAGGATAGCGCGACTTGCCGTGGATCGTCAGGAAGTTCAGATCCTTCGGTTCAAAGACGATACAGCGCCAGCATCAGCAGCGAGGCAGCAAGCGGAGAAGGAGGGAGACGACGGGACGCACCGTGTGAAAGCCCGCGAAGATCGCGCCCAGCTTGCCGTACTCGACGAGGTCGGTCGCGGTCGGCGCGAGCAGGTGCGGGCCGTAAGTGCCCTTGTCGGTGAAGGTCGTCGGCTCGAGGGCGAGACCTGCAGGGACAAACAGGCGGTAAGGCGTCAGCATGAAGAGACTTCAGTGCAAGCAGAGACAGCATCGGCGCACGAACCAGTGGCCGCCATGCGGGCAACGTGCTCGACCGCGTCCTTCAGCAGCCCGCCAAACTCGTCGCACGTCGCGGCCCACTGCGGGAACGCCTTGGGCTGGACGTTGGGCATGTTGAGCTTTTGGAAGCGCGAATTGAGCTCGGGCGGCGGAAACTGGCCCATGCGGTAGAAGAACTGATGGGCAGAACACGTGAGTGCGGCGCGTCAGCGCGCAGTACGTCTGGCGAGGGGCACGAGGCAAGCGCCAGCTGAAGACGGAAAGGGAAGGGTCTACGCACGCGGCACTTGGGGTCGGCAAACTCTGCATGCAGGTCGAGCGGGCGCTCGTTGACGTCGAGGCTCGCGATGACGGCCTGGCAGTCGTCCGAGCTGTGGCACTTTGGCCGCTCAGTGTTGGCGAGCGTAGCGCCCGTCTGGTAGCCGAACTCGGGCCGCTCGTCCTCCTTGAGATCTGGCAGCGGTTGGTTGAAGTAGTCCTCGAGGAGATCGAGGAAGTTGGTGTTGCACGACGGCGTGACCGAAGACGAGCGCAAAACGAACGCGCCGTACGTTATGAGCGCCTGGGCGAGCTGCGGGTTGAGAGTGAACGCGGGGCGAGCCAGGAAGCGAAGCGGGCAAGGCCGGGCGCGAGGAGCAGAAGGGTCAGCCGGCTATACCATAGCAAGAGGGAGAAGCATGACAGAACCGCACCTTCTCGCACTCAGCCTGACCGGCGGCAGATGTCGGGTCGGCGAGATACCGGTCGAGGTCGACGATGGGCAAGGACGACGTGTCGGCGGGCGCGACGGCGGCGGTGGAGGTCATGTTCGGAGCGGCGCGAGAGGGGGCTATCTGGGCGAGGGCTGGAGCGACAGCGAAGGGAGGTGCGATGGAGCAGGAGAAAGTATAGGTCGCAAGAGGTCGGGGTTGAATTCGTGGTCCAGGGAACGGCAGCGGTAGGTCAGCCTGCTATGCAACGGGAAGGGGGGCGGGCGAGTTCGGCGGACGAGAGCACGAGGTGCACGCGGTCGCCTTGGCCCTCCGACATCGACCAGCTTGCCCCTCACCCTTCCTCCTCCGCCATGGCCGGACCTCCAGCTTCGATCATCGACTCGGACGTGTCCATCCGGTGCGCCTCTTGCCAGCCTGCCAGCGGATCGTTCGAGCCCTGCGCGGACCTCTAGGGCTGCGTGGGCTGCTGAAGGTTTCTCGGAACCGCTTGAGCTGACGCTGGACGGTCTGCTGCTGGTTCTTGCTCAGGGTGTCGTCGACGCTCGACAAATCGGTCGGCAAGAAGTACTTAACGGACGGCAGCAATGAGACGTGCTGGACTTCGGCCAATGTACGTTCTGACCATTATCTCGCCAGGGTCGAGCTGCCCCTCAGCCATTCCTCGACCGGATGCGCCTGCGCATGCAGGAATGCAGCCTGGCTGCGCTGCTACAACTCGCACTGACAATCGCTGGATCACTCCCACCTGCTGCTGCTCTCGCAGGGCTTGCCGCAGTCCGTGACTCTGTCGTTCCCGACGCCGGTCCGGCCGGTTTCCGTGTCGCTCACGTTCGCCGGCGGCTTCGTCGGCACCCACTGCTCGCTCTCGTCCTGCCCGACGCCGGCGCGCAAGCAGTGGACAGTCCGCCACCGCTTTTACCCAGCCGATTCAAACAAGAAGCAGGACTTTGAATTTGAGGGAGCCGACCTAGAGGAGGCGAGCCAGGAATGGAAGATCGAGTTTGAGAAGGGGTCCGACTTCTTCGGACGCATCACGATCTACGATTTGCAGTTGATAGGATGGCGGACATGAATGTAAGTACCATTGGGTCTGGCGAGCCGGAGGGCGACTTCGAGAGCTTGAACGTCAAGGGCTTGGAAAGATCATGCTAGGTGAAAAAGAGGGAGACCAAGGCAGCCGGGCGTGGGCACACAAATACACAGGTGGAGGAGGGCTCGGCCAGGTGAGTCGAAAAGGAAGCTTGCAGGGCAGGAAGATCGGTCATAACTGTGAGGGGTGAGAAAGGAAGATGAGGGATGGGGCGCGAGTAAAACAGAGGAGAGGCCCGAAAAGAAAAGAGCAGTCAAGAGGCGGAAAGTCTATGCCTCGACCTCGAGAAGGCGGACCAAGCCGAATGCGGCACCAGCTACCAGAAGAGCAAAGGAGCAGGCGAGATCAGTCTAAGATTGGAGGCTGAGGCGGCGGGAAGGCATGAGAAAGAGCAAGCACGTACCAGCAAGACCACCGACCATCATCGTGCTGACGGCGCCGTACAGGTAGCCTCCGACGCCACCGGTCGCGCCGGTGAAGTGCGTCTTGGCAACACCGAAGATGAGGAGAATGATGAGGGTGACGGCTGACGACAGCATGAGGCCGTGGTTGACGTTGTCGACGAAGAAGTAGGGCACGAGCGGGCAGAGCCCGCCCATGAAGTACGACAGGCCGATCGTCAGTGCGCTGATGTACAGGCGCGAGACAGGCGTCTCCTCTGTGTGGAAGCGAGGCAGATATGGACGACGGAGGTGTGGTCAGCAGACAAACGACGGGTGCGAGAAAAGAAGGGCGAGTCGTCGTCGTCGACACTCACCAAGACCCTCGCCGAACTTCATCAGGAAGCCAGTCACGCCAATGTCTTTGCTCCACTTGAGCGTCTCGCTCTCCTCGCTCTTCTTGCCGAGCCCAAACTTCCACCACTTGGCGCCGGAGCTCGCCTGCTCGTCCTCCCAGTCACCGGCCTCGGCTTGCTCAGCTTCGACCCGGAGCAGTGACTCGGCCACGACGCGCGAGAGCGACTCCTCAACGCCAACCGATCCGAGGACCGAGTGCACCTCACGCTCCATCTCGCCATGGCATGATCGGAGGACGCGAGCATGCGTCTGCTTGCGCAGGTAGTGGAAGCTGCGGGCACAGGACCAAGGAACGCGTCAGGACAGGTGCTCCTAGATGAGCCAGCGAGCCATGTAGGTGGAAAGAATCAGAGACTCACTGATCGAGCTCAGCCTGCGAAGCAAGGAAGCCTCCGATGCCTGTCGTCGCAGAGATCGTAAGAGGGCGGTCGAGGGAAGGAGGAGAGCTGGACGTCAGCCTGGGCACTTTGCTAACGAAGATGCAGCGCCAAAGCCAAGATGAAGAGCGCCAGGTGGCACGTACCCATCGAGATGGCACCGGCGATGAGCTCAGCAAGGCCACCGAGGACGACAACTCGAGCGTTGCCGAGGCCAGAGAGACCTGGATGGTAGGCGCAGGAGGGGAGGGAGCACGCAACGGCGTTGTCAGCGCCGTGGCGGCTCCAGCTCACGGGCAGACTGAGCCCGAGCAAAAGGAGCCAGACGCACCGGCCGTCAGGGCAAAGGGAACGGTCAGGCCGTCACTGAGACCGATAATGACGTCGCGGACCTGTCGAGAAAGCAAGCGCATGAGGAGGGCAGGATGGGTTGTCAGCGACAGGCTGTCACACGAGCAGCAGAGGCAGAGTCGAGGGGCGCACGATGTCCGGGTCGACGAGGGTGCGCTCATCCTCGCCTCGAAGCTCCTTGCAGCAGACGCCGCCGTCAGGCGCGCCGCACTTGGTCGCAAGCGGGTCACCCTCGTGCTGGGCCTGAAGGACGTCTTGAACGGCCGAGAGCGAGCGCGACGGCGAGGCCGAGCGCGAGGACGAGCCAGACGGGGATCGGACAGGCCAGAGCGAGTCCTTGGCTGCGGGAGCGCCGGCGCGAGGCGGCAGCGGCTGAGCCTCGCCGCTTGCGGCGGCCTTGTTGCCACCACAGCAGTTGATGCCCTTGGGGCAGGACGAAGGAGCGGCGGACATTGAGGAGGAGAGGCAAAGAGGCGACGGGCGAGGAGTGGATGGTGAGGGTTAGGAGGGAGAGCCCGGCAAAACTCCCTTGCTTCTTGTCGGAAATCGTTGCGGCTCAGCCCCAGCCAGTTTGGTTAGCTTGCAATCGGCTCGCCCGAAACCTATTACAAAACTCGTCTCGTCCCATTGGCTGGCCGGCCCCGTCGCCTGTGACCGGCCGAAAGCAGGCCGCAGCACATCGTGTTGGAGCCGGCTTCCGCGCGCTACCGCTCGCAGCAAATGAGCATCGTCGTAAAGGGAGCATCGTAAGGTAGGCGATAGCGGCTTTCGACCGGCAGCTTGGCGCGCCCGGCCCGCAGGCAGGGGACATAAAAGAGGGTGGGGGCGCATGCTCTTGCTAAGGGGGGCCGCGGCTGGGCGCCGGGCTACCTCGTTGACAGGGGCTTGGGCGGCGGCCCAGCGAAGGAGTCAAGCTGCAAGACGGGCGCATTGAGGATCAGCCTACGTCTGCGCCGTCGGAGCAAGTGGTTTTCGAGAAGGAAAGCGCACCAATGAGTTGCCCGACACGATCGATGTCGTGCAGATAAGGAATCGGCGACCTGCAGCAGCGCAAGGAAAGTTAATCAGGTCCGAGTGCACACACAGAGGCAAAAGCGGGCCTTCACTCACCTCTCGCACTTTCGGCCATCCGTCGCAGCGCGGCAATTTCGGTAAAGGTGCAGCCTAAAAAGGAGGAATGACGAGATGTCGGGACGATGCAGGGACCGCGGGGTCAGGGAATTGTTGCCGGACGAGTCAGTGGTACGCCGGAATCAGCAGAAGAGGCGCACCTCCGACAAAGAAGACGACTGTCGTCGAAGAAGGCGGCTTAGGCGCGCCTGTCGTGGTCGTACGAAAAAAGTCCGTCAGCACCTCGAGATTGGCTGGCTTGGGTACGTAGACAGGCCCGAGAGCAGGCTGTACGCACGGCTCGAGCGTGAGATGTCCTCAACATCGACCGTCTGCGAGAGGTCAAACGTCTTGCCCGGAAGAGCTGATTGAATGGCAGGAGGTTGGACGAGAAATTAGTGCTGCCTTTCGTCGCGGGCAGGGGCCGCAGAACAGAAAGGTAGACTGCTGACGCACTCTCCAGCACGTCCTCGAAGCCCTTCCAACCGACTATGGGATGCGCCTTCGGGCGCGCGCGGTCTGACTCTGCCCCAGCACTGCCCTGAGGCGCCGAGAGGACGGCGCCCTTCTGGGCGACGCACTGGATGAGGCGGACCGACAGCGGCGCGTAGCCCGAGTAGGCAAAGCTGATGTCGTCCGAGTCGGGGTCCTCGGCGTCGTCGACAACGAGCCTCAGCTGCTTGCGCAGCGTCGGAAACAGCGGTTTGGGCGCACCGCTGGTCGTCAACTGGCGACCGAGTAGGCCAGCCTTGTCAAGCGCAAGCAGGAAGGGAAGCCTGTCATAACCGTAGACCTGCAGGAGTTCGCGTCGGATGGGGTCGAACGACTTTGCCTTGATGCCCCCGCCGACGAGCGAATGCAGTACGAGCAGGCGCAGTGTCTGGTTCAGAGGCAGGCCGCGCGTGACGAGCTCCTCGATCGCCATGAGCTGAATCGCGAGGTCGTAGCCGCTCAGGATGTCTGTGCGCAAGCGAGCAGGACCGGTCAGCTGAATTTGAAGCGCGATGTATGAGGGGTCCGCGCGAGACGGGCGCCGCACTTTGCTGAATCTCGAGGCTCTTGTTGAAGTCGTCCGTGTGTGTGACAGCGGCAATCTCCTCGCTCAAGCGGATGTCTGCATCAAGTCGAGCGATAAAATTGTCAATCATCCTGCCGATGGACTGGGACGGCTTGTACACATTTTACGAGCGACGTACGCAGTCCGAGTGCGGTCTGCTGCTTCTGCAGCCCTGGCAGCTTGCCGACGAACGACTTCATCTGCTGGATGTCTTTGCCCGACTTGCCCTGCAAAGGGGCAGGGGGAAGCAAAGTGCGAGCGCGAGCGAGGTCAGTCGCATTGGTCTGCAGCGAAGGGAAGGTCGGTCACAGACGAGTGTCAATGCACCTCAGCGATCTCGCTCTGCAATCGCCGGGCGGTCTCGCTCAGCCGATGGCGGACGACCTGGAAATTGCGGTCTCGCAGGTCGACAAAGAGTGCGTCGGATGAGCTGAGCAGGTGCTTCTTGCGTTGACCGGCCGTTTCCGGTGCGGCGCCGGAGACTGGAGGCGGGTTCGCCACCGACGCTGGCAGGTCGGCGTGAGCTGTGGTTGGGGAGCGAGAGCGGCCAAGCAAAAGGCAACGTCAGTCCCCGGGAACAAAACGCTAGCGAGTCGAACGGCGCCGACGCACAGCTCTTGATTCCAAAGGTCTCGTCCACCAGCCCTTCGTACGTCAACATTGTCAGCATTGGCGTGACCCAGTCGGTGCTGCGGTCGATGAAAATGGCGGCGTCGACGTCGGTCGAGAGCTCGCGCAGCGCATCGTTCGGAACCGGGTCAGTTTCGCGCAGGACCTTGATCTGGTCGACGAGGCGCTGAGGAGCACAGGCAATTACAAGGTGGAGGGCGACGGGAGCGTCAGTGCGCAATGCAGGCGATCAAGGCCCGCAGATCGGATGCCCTCACCTGCGACACGTCGCCCTTGCCGATCAAGCGCGGTATCGTCCCGAACGTCCTCTGAATCTGGTGCATCGCTTGCGCCGCATAGTAGACCGACGTCTCGTCCCCGTCCTGATGCAAGACCGAAAGGCTGTATGTGAGATCGCTGGTTGCGCTGGAATGTGAAGCAAGACGAGGAGACGACGCACGAGGAAGATCTCCTTTGCCGCGTCGCCCATCTCGAGACTAAGCACGTCGGGATCGAGCGGCACCCAGCGCAGCGGATACTCAACAAGCTGAACGTCGCCAAGCACGCCCTCATCCTCGAGCACGCGTCGGCAGAGCGCCGTCGACCGCGGGACAAGGATGATGCTGTACGAGTGCTGCCCCGCGCTGCTGGACGCCGCCTGCAGGTGCGCCTTGATCTGGGCTACCAATTGTACACCCGACCTGCCGAGTCAGCGCCGAATCGTCTGACATAACGGATAGAAGAAGAGCAGGCGCGCGCACCAGCGATGAGCTTCATCCAGCGGATCCGAGGCCGGCACATCCAGACGACGTTGCGCACGCTCGGGTCAACGACGAGCGGCCCGGGCTCGAGCCAGTGGATCTTCTCGACCGCTTGGTGCTGTTGGGCGCACTCTTAGCGAGCATCAGCTCGATGACTACTGTAATCGGCCTCTCCATGGGCAGATCGACGCACCTTGAGCGCCGAGATCTCGGTGATGAGGCCGATGGGCGCCGCGAGGTCCCGCTCGAGGATGAGCGTCTTCGCGCCTTGAACCTGCTTGACGAGGAGCACGGTCAGCTCGGCTCAGGGGCCGCCGGGGAAGTATGAGGATTCAGCACGCACTGAGTAGAGTGCATCGACGAGACCGCGCTTGGCAATGTCGATCAGGAGGGACGTGTCGAGTAGGCCGTCGTCCTCGGCGGCAGGCGCCGGGCTGGCGGCGGGCGAGGCGGACGAGGGCGACATGGGGATCTCGGACGCGGCGTTGGCTCTTTGAGGGTCGTTCCACCTGGCGTATTCTTGTCTGCTTCGGGCGTCCCTGGTGAGCCTGCGTGCGAGCGAAGGCGTGTCGGAGAGACGGCCGGAGAGCAAGGCTGGGTCGTGGGCGGCAGGAGCTGGTCCATCTCTCGAGAGCTCTCGAGTAGCCCGACTTCTCGTCGCGCCCTCTATCCCTCGCTCCCTGCTGACGCCGACCCCCTTCCAGCTCACCAGCCTCAAAATGTCTCGCTACTCGGACGCGATCAAGATCCTCGGCCCAAAGGTCCACGAGGCGATCCGCTCGTCACCTGTTCTCGTCGTCGGCGCCGGCGGCATCGGCTCGGAGCTGCGTGCGTCCGCTGCTTCCTGGCCGACGCCTAGCTGCCTGTCGCGTCTGCCGGCGCAGGATGATGCTGACGTTTCCGCCTCTATCCCTTCTCTCCTGTGTCCTCATCTGACCACTCACAGTTAAGAACATGGTGCTGGTCGGCTTCGAGAACATCACAATCGTGCGTCGACCGCTTGGACCCTCCCGCCCCCCTGCTTCTCGCGCGCGAGCCTGACGAGCTGCCCCCGTTCCCCTCGCCCGCCGCACCTCAGGTCGACCTGGACACGATCGACTTGTCCAACCTCAACCGCCAGTTCCTGTTCCGCAAGCCCGACATCTCCAAGCCGAAGGCCTCTGTCGCCGCTGCGACCGCGCGGCAATTCAATCCCAAGTGCTCGATCGATGCCCGGCACGCCAACATCAAGGACGAGGAGTTCGACTCGATGTGGTTCGCGCAGTTCGGCCTCGTCTTTGGCGCGCTTGACAACATGGGTGCGTCGATGTAAGCGCGCGATCCTTAACCAGATTGAAGACCCTCTCAACTGACGAACGCTCTGTGCGATCAACTTGCCAGACGCCAGGCGGCACGTCAACAAAATGTGCCTGACGGCCAACGTCCCCCTGATCGAGTCGGGCACGGCAGGCTTTGCCGGCCAGGTCCAGCCCATCATTCCCGTGCGTCTCGCCCTGCCTTCCACGTCATCCGCTCTGGTGCGGAGCCGTTACCGACTGACCGCCTTCGATCCTCGCCGCTCCATGTGCGTGTGCATAAACGCTTCTAGGGTAGGACGACATGCTACGACTGCAAGGTCCGGCCCGTCCCCAAAACGTTTCCGGTCTGCACGATCCGCGCGACGCCGAGCACGCCGATCCATTGCATCGTCTGGGCCAAGTCGTACCTCTTTGTGTGCGTCCTGTTCCGTCGATGATTTGAGAAACCGTGCGCGCACTGACGAGTGTGCTGCTGTGACCGACCGTTCGACCTGTGCCTATTGCAGACAACTCTTTGGTGAGGACGACGAGACGACGGACCAGGACGAGCTGAACAAGGCCGCCGAAGATGGCGAGAACGGTGCGCTCTCTGCCCTCCGCAGCCCATTTTTGACCACACAGGCTAACCGACTTCCACTCCCCCCTTCTTCGTGGTCCGCAGCTGGCGAAATCGAGAACCTCAAGAAGGAAGCTGCCGCGTTCCGAGCGGTGCGCAAAGCTATGGCCTCGGAGGGCGGCGCTCGCCGCGTGTTCGAAAAGGTGCTGAGATGGTCTTTGGGTCGAGCCTCAATGCGTCCGCAGTATCGGCAGCAGCTGACCAGGAAGTGCCATTCCCATCTTGCAGGTGTTCAACGAGGACATCAACCGCCTGCTGCAGATGAAGGAGATGTGGACCGTGCCCGGCCGCGTCAAGCCGACGCCGCTTGACTACGAGGCTATCATGGACGGCTCCTTCGTCCTGCCCCCGTCGCGGCAGGCGGCAGTAGCGCCTACACCAGGGAGCGCGCCCGCACCAGCCAAGGATCAGAGCGGACTGAAGGACCAGCAGGAGCTTAGCCTCAAGGAGAACCTGGTCCTGTTCCTCTCGCGCTGCGAGGCCCTTGCCGAGCGGCTCGTCAAGGACCCGGCGACGCCGCTCGCCTTCGACAAGGACGACGACGAGACGCTCGACTTCGTCTGCGCGACGAGCAACCTGCGCAGCTTTGCGTACGGCATCGAGCCTCAGACGCGCTTCAAGGTCAAGGGTGTGTCTGCCCACTTGCGTATGCCGCCCGTCGTCGGGTCTGAGCCATACACGCTGACGCCCTTGCGCTTGACTCCCTGTCGTCGCCGGCTGACAGAGATGGCCGGTAATATCATCCCGGCGATCGCGACGACCAACGCCATCGTCGCCGGCATGGTCGTCTTCCAGGCTGTGCGCGTCCTTGCCGGCCAGTTGACGGCTCTGCGCGAGCCCAACCTGCAGCGCTCCCAGCACGCGCCGATCGTCTCGCATTTGCCGGCAGGGCCGAGCGTGGCTTGCCCGACCTCGAGCGAAGCCTACTTGATGCTCGCTTGCGACCCGGCACGCTTGACGCTGGGCGAGGTCTTACGCGACGTCGTGCGGAGCAACAAGGGTCTCGCGTACGGCGCTGAAGTCAAGCTGAGTGTGTACGAGGCCGGCCGGTTGCTAAACGAGCCCGACTACGGTGACGACGACGACGACCGGCTCGACAACGAGGCTAAGACGCTCGAGCAGCTCGGGTGTGGAATCGGCACGTGGATCTCAGTCGTCGACGAGGAGGACGAGGAGGACAGGTATCAGACTGTCAGCATCTCGATCTGCAAGCTGTGCGTCTCTCTCGCTTCCCTTGTGGCATCATCCCTCGCACAGCAGGAACGCCGCTGACTGCGTATGTCGCTTGCTCTCTCCTGCTCTCTCAAGCCGCGACACCGCCGACGCCTCGCGATCGTTTGCTCTGCCCTCCACACTTCCAACCGTGACCAAGGTCGCGCCGCCACCAAAACCGGAGCCAGAGCCCGAGGCTGCTGCTCCGACCAACGGCAGCACCGCGGCGGCGGCCGACGACGGTTGCGACAGCGACATCGAGGCGTTTGACGCGACGCCGCCGCCGACCAAGGCCGAGGCACCAGCGCAGGAGCCCAACGCGATCGTCGGCAAAAAGCGCACGCTGTCGGACGAGCCAGCAGCCGCGCCGCCGCCCTCGAAAAAGATCAAAGGTCTCGATTACGCCGTCAACGCCAACGATCAGATTGAAATCGACATGAGCGACGACGAGTGATAGGGTCTGGAGCGGCGGGCAGGGGCTGCTGCACGATCTACATGGCCAGTCTCCCTACAATATCGACGACAATGCTCAGGCGACGCGTCGTGTCAGAGGCATCGTCATCAACGTCTCAGGCGACGGTCAGAACAGCAGGCCCTCGAACGGGTCGTCCTTCTTCTTGCCCTGCACCGCACCGTTGCTGCCGCCGCCCATCGCACTGCTGCCGCCTGCAAACTGCCCAAATTGCTGCTGCTGGCCCCGAGCGGCCTGCGGCGGCTGCGCGCCTCCAAACGCGCCGAACTGACCCGACTGTTGCTGCTGCGGCTGCTGCTGTGGTGCGCCCCAGACACCTCCGCTGCCGCCGTTGAAGCCGCCCGGTGCGGCGGCCGACGACGCACTGCCGAAACCTTGCTGATACAGGGCCGACAGATCGAGCGGCCGCTTGGGCTGTTGCGGGGCGGCTGACGAGCCCGACGAGAGGAAGTCGAGCTGGCTTGACGAGGACGGAGCGGCCGACGGCGAGGGGGCCGAAAACAGGTCGGCCGGGAGACCGCCAAGGAGCGCGCCGCCGCTCGAGGACGATCCTCCTGCGTCCGGTCCGGCTGCGTGGTCGATCGTGCCGGGTAGCGCGATACCTTGCGAGGCCGGGGGGGACTCAGCGAACGCGTCGAACGAGATAAGGGACGGCTCGGGCGCGGGCGGCGCTGTGTAGGCCGAGATATCGACCCCGCGACCCTTTGCCCAGTCACCCTTCTTGCACTCCTCAAAGCGCTCGAGAACGCCGTTGATGAGGTCGTTCATCAGCAGCAGCCGGTCGAGCGAGTCGGGTGCGTCCTCTGACACCTCTGAGATCCACTTCTGAATTCTTGGCCGCGCCGCCCGGACCGAGCGCGCCACCTGGTCGTACTCGTCGCCGTCGAGGCCAATCTGACGGCCCTCCTCGGTCGAGTTGAGCATGTCGTTGAGCAAGATTGCTTTGGACTGGACCTTGTCGAGCTCCTTGGCCGTCTGCTCCTCGTAGTTGGGCTGCTGGTCTGGCTCGAACCCAGACAGGTCCTTCATGAGCTCCTGCGCCTTCAGCAGGTCTTTCGGCGTCCCGCGGCGGATGAGCTCCTGCAGCTTGGCCGACTTGGCCTGCCGGTCCTCTTCCTCGAGCTCCTGCGGCGACTTGAGGTTCTGTGCAGAGAAGTGGGAAAGGCAGGACATGCCATGTAGCGGTCAGCGACGCCCGTTGTCACGGCCACGGGGTACAAAACCAATGGCAAAGCGAATGCACCTCCGTTTCACTGGGTCCGAGGGCCGACATGCCCCTGTACTCGCGGAATCGGTAGCCTGTGGCAAGCACGATCCGTACGAGTCAGTGGACAGAAGCGAGGGATGGCAGCAGCGCAAATTGAGCGACGGACCCTTGTAGGACAAGAGGCGGTGCATGTCGCGAATATGCACCAGATCCTCCTTCCATTTGGATGAGACGCATAGCGTGTTCTTCCACTCATGGATGAGCTGGCGTCGGGCGAGCGCAGAGGAAGGGACCAAGCGTCAGCGATAGCGATACCGGGCAGTCGGCTGTCCGAGCCTAGCGCGCCACTCTGAGGAGCGTGGCCACGCCCAGCGACACGAGGATGGCCACCAGCCATGTTAAATTCAGGGTCAGGAGCGCGATGAGAGCGCACCTCAAGCGTTTTGCTCATAACGACCGGCGGGAAGACTGGCGGCCGCTCGGGGAACTTGCGCACGAGCTCATTGAGAAACTCTTTGGTTGCGATCTGCAGCTGGAACGGGTAACCACAGTTCTTGACCAGCGTGTCGAGCAGCTTGAGGAGAAGCGATAGAAATGGATCAGGGTCAGTTTGAAATGAGGACGCCAAAGGCAGAGGAGGAGGGGAGGGCAGGTGGTGACTGCGGGAGGCGCCGCCGCGCGGTCGAGACACATCGCACGAGCCCGCCTGCTACTGTCTGCCCTCCGATCCGACGAGCTCCCGCCTCCACGGTCGAGCAAAGCAGCCGACGTCCTCAGGAACATTTGCTGGAGGAAGCAGAAGCGTGAGGCCACTCGACAGTCGAAAGCCGGCAGCCCGGACGTCCCTCGCTGTCGCGGGTCCAGCCTGCCGCCTGTACGTCTCCCGCCGCCTCATCCGGAGGACCAGCCGGCAAAGATAGCAAGGACTCACGTGAAGCGCAAGGACGCCGACGTGCTGATTGCGGCTGTTGACCTCACCGACGACGGCCATAGCGGCCTCGCGCGGCGTGTTGGCCTTCTTGTCGTTGATGTAATCGGCCAGGGCGAGGTTGCGGTCGTACGCTGGCTCGGGGAGCGACGGGTTGCACGCCTGGAGGACGAGGTGGTGCGTACGCGACGTCGGCGCGAGCGAGGGATACATGGCGACGGACGGCTTTCCGGTGGAGTGGATCAAAGTCTACGAGGAGAGGATGGACAGGCCGAGGGAGAGGAGAGGCGGGGCAGTTTGCGAGGACGTTGAGGACGAGAGGAGAGATGCCGCAGAGCCCGTCCGCTCGCACGAGAGAAGCGCTGGTCGGAGGCAAAACCCGGCCAACATCAACACGGCGTGGCCACATCGTTAAAGGTCATGATGTCGTCGACGGCAACTCCCCCCACCCGCCTTTCCCCAGAGCGGTCGACCCTTGCCTCTCACCCTTGGTGCCGATCAACCGCTGACCTCGCTCCATTTGCTGTCACGGCGCGTGTTGAGGTAGATCTCGCCGGCGGTGTGCGCGGGGGCCCAGGAACGTCGCTGCCCTGGGCTGAGGTTCGAGATCTGGGCACCGGTCGAGCAAAACACGGGGTGAGCAGACGAGGACTGATGTCGTGCGAGCGGTAGGATGGGAGGAACGGACGAGGTATCGCTTTCCCTCCAACAGCATAGCCTCGCCCAGCTGGGCAGCGTCCCACAGGCAGAGCTGGCCGATCCGTTGCGCCGGTCGAGTCGTCTGCGCGTCGCGGAACTTGATAATCTTGAACGACCGAACCTCGCGCGGCGGGCAGCGCAACTGGAGTGTTGAGGTTAGGGCCAACTCAGGGTCAATTCCTTGCGCACACTGACAGGGAAAGAGGGAGGAACCCAAAGGACGCACCTGAAGCTCCTCCGCAATCTCCTGCTGCACGCGGCCGAGGTCGTCGGCGTACTTCGCGCGCATGAACGATGCGAGATTGGCCGTCTCGCGCCGGTCGAGCGTCCGCAAAAAGGCTGCCTTGTCGTCGGTGTCGGCCAACTGTTCGTACTGATCCTCCGAGTCCGCCGAGCCGCCTGGGCCGAGGGAATGTAGACCAAGAATCAATCAGCGAGGCATAGACAGAGGCAAGTTGGGCGATCAAGACTGACCGGCTTCCGACGGGCGCGTGCTGCCCACGAGCCGCTCAACGCGCTCGGTCAGCGTCAGGAGGTCGTCGAGCCGCTTGGAGACCTCGTCCTGGACCGCTTGAGACTCATCCTCGCACTTGTTCTGCATGCCGTCGAGATCAATGGTGAAAGCCAGGTCAGCGCACGACACGGGTAAGCGTCAGGGACAGGCGAAGACAGCGCTGACCTCCCAGCGGCGACGCTCGGCACGCTCCTCCTTGTCGTCCCGTGGCTCGCCAGGGGGTTCGCCTTCGCCAGCGACGTCGACCCAGCCGACCGGAAAGCAGCGGTCGACGATGATGTCCATGAGCGGCACCGGACCGCCCTCGGCTGACAGAGAAGACAGACAAGCGATGAATGGCCGGCTGGTTGGCGGGACGAAGCCGAGTGGGGTATCCCAACGGACAAGCGACGTCGTGTTGCCGGTCAAGACGAGGTGCGACAATTTGTTCGCATGCGCCTTGATCGGCGGTGCGCCAGAGGTCGTCGTCTCGAGCTGATGAGCAGCGAGGGGAACCGAACAATCAGCGAGACGCACAATCAGTACAGTCGGCACGGGAAGACAAACCCTCGCGCCCGAGATGCCAATTTTGGCGCCGAGGTGTAGCTTGCCACGACGGATAGCCTGCGCGAGCACCTCGTCGACCTCGGCCGCGATGCGGTACCAGCCGTCGGTAAGCTCGATCACAGCTGGCGCCTTGCCCGTTGTCGCCCGCGAGCTGCCTCTGGACGACTTCGAAGCGTCTGACGCCGCTGTTGTCGCCGCAGCCGCGAGGTCGTCTGGCACATTCGACACGCAGAGGACCATTGACGATGCCGGCGATGAGTCCTGCTCGTGGATGCGCTGCAGGCACGATCGGTGGCCTTGGTTGAACTCGCGCTCGTACCTGACGACGATCATAAGTGACAATCGGGCGTCAGACGCCAAGAAAGAGATGAGGCTGCATGGCAAGCCCAAGAAGGGAGTTGAGGACACACGCACCTGTACAGCAGCTGGCGGATCATTTCGTCCCACCCAAACTTGCCTTGGCCGCGCTCGCCCTGGACCCGACTCTCGAGCCCCTTCCTCCATCTCCCAGAACCGCCCTCGACCTCGCCCTCGCTCTCACTTTCGCTCGTCGTCCGCCGAGGTCCGTCCCCGCCGTCGACCTGGTCGATCGCCGTCGGCAGCCTGAAGAACATGGGCGGCCGAGCCCGGCACAGGCAAGCGAGCTTCCACAGGATCAGCTCCCAGTGATTCTGGGTCCACGTCCGGCCAGCTTCGGTCGCCGTGCCGTCGCTTGTGCCGGCCTTGGTGGCCGAAGAGGGGGGGCCTAGTCGCGTGCACCCTCGGCGGTAGAGGGTGGCATGCGCGACTCGCCATGATAGTCCATCTTCTTCTGCATCGTCGGCCGCGAACGAGACTGTGTCCGACGGTGACGGCGTGAAGAAGTAGTATGACGCGTTGGTCAGGTCGACCGCGGCGATTTCGTCCGGCCTGCGCGCGGGAGAGGCACCATTGTCAGCATCACTACGGGCGAGAAGAAGACAGATGAGGGCGGGCGCACACGCCGTAGAGGGTGAGCTCCTCCTCGCTGAAGAATTGCGGCCGGACAAACGCCTCGCGCATGGACACCCGCCTGGCGTTCGCTGCATCGAGACATGCAGACAGTCGTCAGTCGAGCAGCCAGCAATGCGGACGAGAATAGATGAAAGGCGGAAGGAGACGAACGCGTCAGGTCAAAGACCCTGGGGTAATCTGTCTTGAGTGCTTTGGGTGCGCCTGGAGCGGTGAAAGGGGCAGTCGAGGTGCTCGACCGTTGCGCGCGGTCGCCCGGAATGCCCGCCCGAAGCGGCGTGCCTGCGACGCTGATGGCCTTCCCCCCCGGACCTGCCGGGGCGAAGGTTGAGGACGCCGGCGGAGCGACAGCGGCGGGGCGAAGAGTGGGCGCGATCGGAGGGAGGACCGGTGTGATTTCCCGTGACGCAACGGCGGTCGGCGTGCCTGATGCTTCGTCGGCATGACTGGGCCCGCCGATGTTCTTCTTGAAGGGCGTCGCGAACGGCTTCCTGCTTCTGCCGCCGCCTGCAATTCCGAGCGCGCCAGCGGCCGAGGGAGGCGTTCCAACCGCGCGACCGCTGAAGCCGGGGGTCGACGCGCGCGACGTCGTCCCGAGCGAGAGGCCGACGCGGCGATTCGGCGTAGAGGCGCCTGCAAGCGGTATCGGTGTGCGAGAGGCCGACGAAGTCACACCGGGCGAATTGCGTCGGGCAGGAGTCGACGACAGGTGAGCAGGGAGTGGTAGGGGTCGGGGTGCGTTGGTCGGGGTCGGGGCAGGTGGAGCCCTGTGTGGCGGCTGGCAGTGCGGCTGGGCTGTGGACGAGGTGGCCTGTGACAGCAGGGGTGGGGGTCGAATCGCATCCTGACGGGGGGCAACCGCTCCGAGCCGACGGCGGTCCGGGAGCAGCGTCGCGCTCGGTGGCGGGCGCGATCGGCCAGTCGATCCTGGCTCGGTCAATGACAGTCGTCGTCTCTGTTCGCCAGCCGGAGGAGGGGCCGGGTTGGGGGCGGGCGATTGGCCGTTCTCGCCTTCTAGCACGCCGAACGGTACCCTCGTCTTGGCCTTGCCCTTCCACGCTGCCGAAACTCCGTCGGCGCCTGCCCTGGGCGCGTCGTCCTCGTCGTCTGACAAGACCGATCCCAGCAGCTTGGCTGCGCGTTCGAGGGCCGCCCGCGACGGAGGAGCGAACGACGTGCCCCGAGCCGTCATGAAGGTGACCTCTGCTGGGGTCTGGGTCGAGCCGAACGGGACTGGAGTTGAATACCAGGGCGAGCGAGGGTCAACTCAGCGCCTGGTCGGACGAGGTGCCTGGTGAGGGGAGCCGCGCACAGGCCACGCTCTGGATCGCGGTGGCGAACACGGCCCAATCACCAGGACGAGGGAGAGGATACGCACGATTTGGCTGTACGAAGCCCCACCTATCTTCGAGCTCGCGCTCGTCGTCGTAAGGCGATGGGCCTCCTTTCTCGTGGTCGTCGTCGTCGCTCCGATCTCGATCTGGGCTGCCGGCCGTCCAGCTGTCGCGCGACACCTTGCGCCGCTTGAAGGTCACTGCATCTGCCTCGCCTTGTAGCTGGACCGGGGGCACCGACGGCCTACCGAGCCCCAGGGAGGGATCCAGACCGGCGGCCGAAGCGAAGGACGTGCTGTATGCGCCGGAGCTCGTCATCGCCGCCCCCGCCGGTGGAGGAGGTGCTGCCGCAACGGCAAGCCGTGAAGGTCCCGCGACGGCCGAGAGGGGCTGCATGAGCCAAGCGCTGGCTCGCTCGTTGGGCTGCGAGCTCGGCAAAGGCGCGTCATCGGTGTCAAGGGCGCTGAGCGGCGGCCGGTTGGCTGCTGGGCGGGGCGGCGAGAGCGAGTCGAGGTCGTCGAGGTCGAGGTCGGTCGGGTCGATGCCGAGCAGGAGGTCGGCGTAGGGGTCGTCGGCAACAGCGGTTGCTGAGATGTCGGCGGTGATGTTTGGACCGTCGTATGGAGAGAACGCCATGGTGTCTGCTTGTGGGAGGCTTGTCTGCCCGGGCAAAGCACAAGCTGGGAAGTGGAGTTAGGGAGAGGATGAGGAAAGACCCACGAGCGAAAGAAAGCAACCCGACCGACGCGTGCAGCGAGGTGACGGCGCGCGCGCGCCCGACAGCCTAACCTGTCTGAACCTGCTCCAACCGACCGGAGCACTCAGGGTTCTCACGCTAGCCGTCAGCCGGCGGCTCTGCCCAGCCCTCTCTCCAGCTGGACCTTCCTGCCTCTCCTGCCTCTCCTCTCATCACCCGCCTGCACCTTCGGCAAGCCGCCTCTTCAGAGCTCGTCCGTCTTCCATGCTGCTCCGCCCACAAGTTTCGCAGCTGTCGGCGCGGCTGTCAGCGCTGAGGTCGCCGCACTTGCTCGTCCGCCGGTCGTCCTCTGCTGCTTCCTCATTTTCCCCCGCAGCATCACCTCCAGCCCCCTCCTCGCCAGCGGTCGACACTACCCCGGCGTTGTTCACGACGCCCATCTTCTATCCCTCGGCAGTCCCGCACGTCGGTCACCTGCACTCGCTCGTCCTGACCGATGTCCTCGCCCGCTACTCAGCGCTTCGCCATCCGTCGCGGCCTGTCCTCTTCAGCACGGGCACCGACGAGCACGGTCTCAAGATACAGCAGGCCGCGCGCAAGGCTGGCCTGCCAGAGCGCGCGTTTGTTGAGGGACTCAGTGCAAGGTTCAAGCAGCTCGCCGACGACGCTGGTGTTGCCTACACGACCTTCATCCGGACGAGCGAGGAGCGGCACCACGCGGCCGTCGCCGACTTCTGGGTGCGTCCTCCTTCTTCGTCCAGCCTTGTTGCCGTAGACAGGCCTCTCAACGCTCATGCATGCTTGCGGCTCTCGACCTCGGCAGAACGACCTCTCGTCCAAGGGTCACATCTACAAGGGCTCGCACAGCGGCTGGTACGCCGTATCCGACGAGGCCTTCTACACACCGACGCAGGTGCACGACGTACCATCGCCGACCGACCCGACCCAGACGGTCAAGGTGTCGATCGAGACGGGCAGCCCGGTCGAGTGGTCGTCCGAGGAAAACTACAAGTTTCGCTTGTCGGCCTTCCGACAGCCGCTGATCGACTGGCTCGAGTCGTCGCCGACCGTCATCAGCCCACCGAGGTACGCCGCCGCGCTCGCTGCGTCGCTCCGGGCCGAGCCGCTCGAGGACCTGTCGATCTCGCGCCCCTCGTCGCGACTCCAGTGGGGCGTGCCAGTCCCGGGAGACAGCGGCCACACCATCTATGTCTGGTTCGACGCCCTCATCAACTACCTGACGGTCCTTGGCTACCCGTCGCCGGAGTTTGACCAGTCGGCGGCGTGGCCGGCCGAGCTCCAGGTGCTGGGCAAAGACATCGTCCGCTTTCACGCCGTTTACTGGCCGGCGCTGCTGTTCGCACGAGGGCTTGCACCCCCCAAGCAGCTGCTCGTGCACGCGCATTGGACGATGGGCCGCATGAAGATGAGCAAGAGCAGGGGCAACGTCGCCGATCCGAACGAGGCCATGGCTCGCGCCGGCCTCGAAAGCGTGCGCGCCTACCTGATGGGTATTGGCGGCGACCTGCGCGAGGATGCCGGTACGTCATGTCTCTCGCTAAGTTCAGCGCCTCTCGATGGATCCTCGCTGACTGTTGTCTCTTCACGCGCAAAGACTACAACTATGCCAACCTGACGCAATTCCACAAAATTCTGTCGGACCAGATCGGCAACCTGGTCCTGCGCTTCTCGGGCAAAAAGGTCACGGGGAGACTCGTCACGGCCGGTTGGGACCCGGTCGCGGAGCCGATGGTCCGCGATGAAGGGGATGAGGCGATGGAGAAGGCGCTGAGCGAGTGCCTGGGTAAGGTTGAGGTGGCGCTTGAGGGCCATGAGATCGGCAAGGCGGTCGACATCGTGCTGGCGCTCGTCGGAGAGGTGCGTTCCCGTCTCTACCCTGTGCTCTTTCGCAACCCGACGACGACTGACACGCGCGCCGTCGACTCCTCATCTGTCCCAGGCTAACGCCCACTACTCGTCACTCAAGCCGTGGCTGCCGACGGTCTCGCTCGCCGACGTTGCCAAAGCATCCTTCTACTCGCTCTCGGCCCTGCGCTTGACAGCGCTCCTTCTCCACCCGATCATGCCGATTCGGACGACGGCCATCTTCGACAAATTCGCCGTCCCGGTTGAAGAGCGCACGTGGGCACGCGCGCGATGGGAAGGGCTCGAGAGTGAGGCGAGCAGGGCGGGCGATTGGCCGGCCAAGTTGCAGGATGGCGTCCGGCGCAAGGTCGGCGGCAAGGTCCTGTTTGAGCGCATCGTCGACGACGAGCCGGCAGGAAATGCACCATGATCTTTACTTGCTGGTTTCTCTCGCCTGCCCGTCGCCTTTGTAGGCGTAGTCTCGGCGACAGCGACGTCTTTCAGCATTGTACTTGAGTGAGCGCGAACGAGTTCGGCGCGGTAGCCGGGACCGTCGATCGCAAAGCTAGGGTTGCAGGTCCGGCAGGCATGTGAGCTCGCCGCCGCCGCCTGCGCGCGTGCCCGCCTTGCCGGCGCCCTTGCCGCCTGGTGCCCTCCCCCTCCCGCTCGCCGACGATCACGCCCCCTTCTCCCCCCATCCCGTCTTTCTTCTGTGCCACGCCCAATCCTCATCCCTTCAAGCCCTCTTCTCCCATATTCAGAGCCGACAGTACCTTCCCCCGCCCGCTCGTGATGGATCGCCCCGACGAGGCTGGCCTCGAGCACCGACCGCCTCCCGCCCCTAGCGACCACCCGCCGCCGACCACGCTGGCGACAATGGACCAGGACGAGCTGCTCGCCGTGCGCGCGCTAGAGGACCTCATGCACTCTTCGGCCGGCGGCGGATCGTCGGCCGCTTCGACCGGCGCATCTGACGCAGGCGGGGCCGGGGCAGGCAGGGCGACGGCACAGAGCTCAGCGACGTCCGTCTCTGAGGGGCCGGCAGGGGCAGCAGCAGCAGCCTCGTCGTCCTCTTTGGCAGCTCCGCCCGCCGCCGGTGACCTCCCTCTCTCGTCGCCGTCGTCGTCTGTCTCGCCGGCCGACCCGAACTTTGTCGCTCGTGTGTCGTCCCTTCCGGTCGTCAACCCGCTTCTGCGCGCCTACTCAACCGCGACGGGCGGCAGCCGCGTCGTCAAGTACGTCGAGGGCACGCTCGGGGCTGTCGGCGGCAGTCTGATTGGGGAGGAGCGCCGGGCCGTGTGGGACGAGTGGGGCTGCCGGACGCTCGACCGCGTGGGACTTGGCACGCCGACTGACGAAGGTGGCGAGCAGCCGCTACCACCCGTCGACGCGGGGGACGACGCAGCCGGCAGCGGCGTCGGCGAGGGTCTTAAGCCGCGCGGCCGCGCAAGAAAGCGCGACGTCATGCTGGCCGTCGCCGACCAGGCCTATACGGGCGAGACGGCGCACGACTTCAAGCGCGAGACGGAGCGCGCGTTCCTTGCACCATCGGCGCCGCACTCGACCGCGCCGACGACTCGGTCGGCCTCGCCGGCCTCGTCTCGTGCGACTTCTCAGGACGACCAGTACGGATCAGGTGCGCTGCCTGTCTTGCTGCACGCGGTCCGTCCGACGTGCGCCAGAGGCTGATTTGAAGTCATCGATTCGCGCTGCAGCAACGACGTCGACCTCCCTCTTGCCGGCCAAGTCGCCCTCGCGCCGGCCGAGTCCGCCGTCAGGAGGAAACCGCTGGTCCAACATGCTCGTCGAAGCCGGTATGACGGCCGGTGGCATCGGCGCCGCCGTCAGCGAGGAGAGCATGAAGAGCCTCAAGTACTGCCTGCAGTGGCTGCAGGTGCGTCAACGGCCGTGAATCGCGCCCGGCCGAAGGCTGACTCAAGACTTTTCCGCCTCTCTGTAATTATCCAGTACGCGACGGCGCACATCGACCACCAGATTCACCTGCTGCGCGACTTCTTGCAGACGCTCTCGTCGCCAACGACACCACAAAACGCGCTCATTTCGCCCGCGGCACTTCACACGCTGTCGCGCATCAAGGCCGACGTCGTCGAGACAATCCGCAAGGTGGTTGGCGTCGTGTCGACCTACGCGGGCGGGGCGTTGCCCGAGGCCGCTCGCCGGCGCGTCAAGGGTCTTGTGCTCGCCCTACCCGAGCGCTGGGCGATGGCAAATCCGACAGGCGGTCAGGAGGGCGACCATGAGGAAGGCCCGACGATCATCGCAGCCAAGGCGGCGACGGGCAGGGTTCTCAGCCTCGCCGTCGAGGGTCTCGACATGCTCAGCGGATGTGCGGGCGTCTTTGGCGAGAGTCTCGAGCGGGCAGAGATGTGCGTCGCTCCATGCCCCTCCCTTGCCCTCGGTCGGCGCTTCCTGCACCTGCTGACCCTACACCCCTTCTCAACTCGCTGCGACTTACCCCCCTCTTCAGGTGGGTCGAGCGTCTGCGGATCCTTGGCCTCCAGCGCGCGGCTGCCCACCAGAGCCGAGAGCAACAGCAGCAGTCTAGCTCGGCTACGCCGCAATTGCTTCCGTCGAGCGCGACAGCGAGCCCTCCAGCGACGCACCAGCCGCTTGCTTTGCCGCTGTCCGCCTCATTCGCCACCTCGCGCACGCCAACGGGAACGACCGACACGACCGGCTCGAGCTCCTCGACCCCGACACTCGAGAGCAGCTTCTCTTTCCTCCAGCAGTCGGTCAGCAGCGACGCGACGACCGAACACTCTGGGTTGGCGCAAGCCGGGCCATCACGCGCCTTCGCGACCGAGCCGATGGACGCCGAAGACACGTTCCCCAGCCCCATCGGCAGTGCGGCGCGCGTGCGCAAGGGTCGAAAATGGGAGGCGTCGCCAGGCGGCGATGGCTCTGAGGCGGCGGACGATCGCGTCCGGGAGCGAGGCAAGAAAAGCCGAGTCGGCAGCGTTGAGGGGGATTCTGCGGCCGCCACAAGCGCAGGCGGATCTTTGGGCCTGCAAGGCGCGCAGGACGCACCGCCCGCGACCACCGAGATCAAGGAGATGGAAATGCGCGACTCGCCCTGAACTCGGCGGCCGACCTCGCTTCGGCGTCTTTCGCACCGTTGCTTGCCCGCACGTCTGCCGCCCCCGCCGACCCTGTCTGATCGGCCAAGGGCGGCTTGGTACTCACCAAAGGGACCCGTCGGACGTCGCCAAGCACGTTCTCTCTTCAAAAGCAGGACCGGCTCATCAAACTTCCTCGCGCCTCTTCTGTCCACCGAGCCCTGCCCGGACGTCATCCTTTCGCCAGCTGGAGGCGCTCACGTTTCCGGCCTGCCGCTCGTCGCCCATTTGCATTTCCGCAACCTGTCCTCGCCCCTTCCCTGCCGCTCATCTCTCCAGCTCTCCCTCCCCTCTGTGCGCGATCACGTGCTTCGTCGTGGCGCCTCTCGACGTCCCGTCGACCTCACCCTCAGCACCACCTTACCCTGAGTGTCCTGCTCGCATCGAGTCTCGTCGACATCCTCACGCGCGCGAGCTCTGCCATGACTCATATTCGACGACCGGGAGCGTCGGCCCATCTGTCGCACCCACGGGCGCCCGGCAGCTGTATCCGGACTTTGGCGAGCTGCATGGCGCACTCTCGAGAGAATATGCAGCAATAGCTGGCTCGTCCGTGTCTGGGTGCGAGGCCTCAGCGACTCCAGTGTAGGATGCAAGAGGGCTCATGTCCGTTGCTGACGTCGGCCCGACACATCACGTCGACGTCTGACCCGCGGCGAGCTCCCAACGCCCACCGAACTCCCTGCCTGCCCCTTCCGTCTTCCTCCCCCGTTCTCCCTCTCACCTCGACGCGAAGGCCAGTAGCACTCCGACGGCACAAAGGGCCTGGGGTATTGCTGCCGCTGGAGCGCCGCCGTGGGTTGCCGATGAGCTACGGAGCAGCCCGCTAGGCTGGTCGGCCTTTCGCGTGGGTACGACCAATCCCTCGCAGGCTGGTCGGAGGCCTGCTCCAACCAGGTCATGAGCCGGCCAGCCTGCCTCCGTCGGCCGGCTAGACGGACTCCCCTGATCTGCGTCAACATGCAGAGAGCAAGTAGGCACCTGCATGTACACCCGTCCGGTTAGTCGCTCGCTCACAAAGCTGCTGATCCCTCTGACTCTAGCAGCGGCGTTGAAGGGGGGGGGGGGAGGCAGCTCGTGTCAAGCTGAAGGGGAACATGCACGAGCGCGGGTCGGCCTGACCCACGTCGGCAGGCCGGGTCTGCGCATGCAGGAGCGCAGGCTCGCATCCGCTGGACAGGCCACGCTTATTATGTCGGCCGGCGACGCGCCCACCGCGACGGCTCCAACACGCGCGTCTGCCGGCGCTGCCGACACGCGTCGCGATCCATTCCCTTGGGCCGCAAGAAGATCGGCCTCGTCTTTTTTTTCTTCCTCTTTGTCGACGACGTGTCTCTCCTGCTAACGGCCATGCGTCTTCGATGAAACACGAGTAGCGCTGACGCTCTCTTTTGCTCTCCATTGGAGCGGCGTCCTCTAGCGCGTTGTTGACCGACACTTTGACGCGTCTCCATGCCCCTCTGCCCATCCCCCGTTTGCAGCTCAGCCCCATTCGCCGGCCTCCATCACTCGCTGCTCCGCCATCACTCACGTTCTCTAGCTCACCTGCATTCGTGCTCCTGCGCGACGGTGACGATCAACAGGATTTTTGGGGCAGTCGCTGTCTTTCTGGGTCCTTTCGCTCTGCCTATAAGAAGGGAAGGGGGGGGGGCAGGGTACCTTCTTCTGCTCTCCACCAACCCACTTGACCTCATCTCGACCCACTCCCCTCTCCTCCCTTCAGGCTTCCTTCTCCCCTTCGCCATGCTCTTCACTTCTGCCCTCGCCTCTTCAGTTCTTCTCGCCTCGGCCGCCTCCGCAGCTCCCCTCCGACGAGACGAGACGCTGTCTTCGCTCGGAGGTTCTGTTCAGGGCATCGCCGACGACGTCGCTCAGCTCCTGACGACGGCCGAGGGTGTTCGTCCTTCACTCCGTGTCTCCTCCTGCACGCTACGTGAAACTGATGAAGCTTCTTGACCCACTCCAGGCCAAGACTGTGCAGAAGTTAAATTTCCGCGCTGAGACGCTCGACTCCCTCGGTGGCTCGCTTCAGGGCATCACGGCCGACGTTGCCCAGCTGCTGACTACCCTCGAAGGAGTGAGTGCCACTGAAATTTGATTGCCTGTATGCGACCTTCTGCTGACGTTGCGTCCTTTCCCTCTGCAGTCCGACACCGTCGGGAAGCTCAACCTGAAGCGCGACGAGACGCTTGACTCGCTCGGTGGCTCCGTCCAGGGTATCACTGCCGATGTCGCCCAGCTTCTCGACACGCTCGAGGGATCGACCACAGTCCAGAAGCTCAACCTGAAGCGTGACGAAACCCTCGACTCGCTTGGTGGCTCCGTTCAGGGCATCGTCGACGACGTCGCCCAGCTCCTCACGACGCTCGAGGGATCGACCACCGTTCAGAAGCTCAACCTCAAGCGCGACGAGACCCTCGCTTCGCTCGGCGGCTCGCTCCAGGGCATCACCGACGACGTCGCCCAGCTCCTTTCGACCGCCGAGGGTGCCACGACCGTCCAGAAGCTCAACCTCCGCGCCGAGACGCTCGACTCGCTCGGAGGCTCGCTCCAGGGCATCACGGCCGACGTTGCCCAGCTCCTGTCCACGCTTGAGGGCTCGACCACGGTCCAGAAGCTCAACCTCCGGCGCCGTGACCAGACTCTCGACTCGGCCGGCGGGTCTGTTCAGGGCATCGTCGACGATGTCGCTCAGCTCCTCAACACCCTCGAGGGCTCCACTATCGTCCAGAAGCTCAACCTGAAGCGCGACGAGACCCTTTCGTCTCTCGGCGGATCCGTTCAGGGCATCACTGGTGATGTAGCCCAGCTCCTCGACACGCTCGAGGGATCGACCACTGTCCAGAAGCTCAACCTCAAGCGCGACGAGACTCTCGACTCGCTCGGTGGCTCCGTTCAGGGCATCGTCGACGACGTCGCCCAGCTCCTCACGACGCTCGAGGGATCGACCACCGTTCAGAAGCTCAACCTCAAGCGCGACGAGACCCTCGCTTCGCTCGGCGGCTCGCTCCAGGGCATCACCGACGACGTCGCCCAGCTCCTTTCGACCGCCGAGGGTGCCACGACCGTCCAGAAGCTCAACCTCCGCGCCGAGACGCTCGACTCGCTCGGCGGCTCGCTCCAGGGTATCGTCGGCGACGTCGCCCAGCTCCTGACGACGCTCGAGGGAGTAAGTGCCTCTGATTGTTGTCCTTCGCCCGCCTTTTCTGCAATCGTCTGCTGACACAGATTCTCACCTCTGCAGTCCGACACCGTCGAGAAGCTTAACCTCAAGCGCGACGAGACGCTCGACTCGCTCGGTGGCTCCGTCCAGGGTATCACCGCCGATGTCGCCCAGCTTCTCGACACGCTCGAGGGATCGACCACAGTCCAGAAGCTCAACCTGAAGCGTGACGAGACCCTCGACTCGCTGGGTGGCTCCGTTCAGGGCATCACCGAGGACCTTGCCCAGCTCCTCACGACGCTCGAGGGATCGACCACCGTCCAGAAGCTCAACCTCTAAATCGGTCGACGGCCTGCCCCGCATTACTCGCCCCGGCTCACGGCCTCTCGGTAGCATCCTTTTCAGCCTCAGTACCCTGACTCCGGTCGATTCCCGGCCCTTCGGCCCTCTCCCTCCCGCACTTAGATTCCACCAGGACATCCTCTCTCCCTCTTCCCCTGCCTCCCGCGTTTGCCCGCGAGCCTCTTGCTGTATCACCCAGAGCCCTCTTCGCACCCCTTGTCTCCATGTTCTCCGCCTTCTACTCTAAATCAATTCGCTCGGCATGCACATATGACCCTTGCCCGTCTTCTTCCGTTCGCCCGCCTTCGGATTGCAAGTGCCTATTTTTTCGGCAGACGAAAAGAGCTTGCTCATCCCTCGCGTTGCCCACGCCGTCAGTCTTCTTGGTGCACCGTTGTCGATTTCAGTCTCGTGAAGCCTCGTTTAACTCGTGAAGTTTCGTCTATCTGGGTCGTCAAGAAGGAAAGCAAGCCGCACTCGCTGTCGGCTCGGGTCGACAGCGCACACGCACACAGCGTCGGTCAGACCGGCAGACCGCGGCCTCTCCACGCGGCGGCCTCACGCTCGGCCTGCGAAGAGAAGGCGGGCAGAGGCCAGTTGCGCATTAGTTTCGTGAGTTTGCCGAAGCGCAGTGGAGGGGCGGGAGGGATAAAGGGCCGGGCTCACCTTCAGCACGAGCGCCTGTAGCTCTTCCTCCCTGCTTGTCAGCCGACCCTCCATACCGCGCAACAGCATCCGAACGGCCTCGACCTCCCTGCGCGTCTGCGCCGGATCCGGATCAGACGCCGACGCCTGGATGGGAGGCAGGGACGTGGGCGCCGCACGAGACGCCGGGTTAAGCGAGCGCGACGGCTGCGTCGGGTGGGGCTTCTTGACGGGAGAGAAGATGGCACCCTAAGAAACGTGCGGCCGGGCAAGCCAGTCTCAAACGTCAGCGCCGCGAATTGTCGACAAGGGTCGATCGTCGAGATGAAGAAGCCGCAGAGAGACAAACGCACCTCGACTTCGTCACCAGAGCTCGCGAGCGACGCGTCCGGATCCTCGTCGTCCGCTGCCCCTTCCACGTCGTCGTCGGCCGACTGGAAGCTTGCCTCCCAGCTCGGGACAAAGCTCGACGACAGCGGAGTCGAGCCGACGCGGTGCATGTTGGCCGAGCCTTGCATCGTTGCGGCGGACGAAGGGCCGAGGGTGGAAGCTGGGGAGGGGAAGATGGCGCGGGGAGAGGCGTGCGAGAGTGAGGGCGAGGAGTGGGGCGAGGACGACGACACTGAAGCTAAGGACGGAATGTTTAGAGGCACAAAAAGTAAGCAGCAGCGCCTGAAGGTCGAGAGGCACACAAGCTGAGGGGAAGATCAGCGCTCACTCAGGTTAAGAGACATCTGCAGGAAGCAAGGGAGAGTCGTTAACATGAGCATCAATGCGCACGTCGATTGCGCACGGCGAGCCTTGTAAGGATAACGAGGTAGGACGCACCGCCCAGTTTGGCCCCAGCAGCTTCTCAAGCTCGCCTTCGAGCAGACGCTCCCGCAACCTGGCTCGCTCCAGGTCGCGCATCGCCTTCTCGTTCTCCCGCTGGAAGCCCGACAGGAGCGACTCCTGGATGCTGGTTGGGACGCGCGCCGAAGATGGTCGGGCCCGTCAGCCAGTCTGGCTTGCGGCGAGGGCAGAAAGAGGGTACGGTCTGTCTCACCGGAACTCTGTCGTGAGCGCTTCAATCTCGCTCTTTGGGGGGCGGCTCGCAAGCTGGCGTTTGAGGGCGTCGACCTGGTCCAACAGCTGTCCAAGAGCGAGACGCGATCCGAGCGCGGCGCAGACGGGTCCGAGCGGCGGAGGGGAGGTCAGCCAAATGCGACGACCAAGGATCCAAAGTCGAGAGCAGCCAGAAGCTCACCTGCTCACACTCACGCTCCTTTTCGGCTAGCAGGACGTCGACTGCAGGCTGAAGGGGCACGAGCGAGTCGAGCGTCGTCCGCCGCGAGTGTGACATGATGGAGCGACCGGTGCTACCGACGGGCGTCGTGTTGTGGCCGGGAGCGGACGCAGCGGACGATGAGGACGAGGGTGACCGTGAGAGCGGGTGAGAGGAAGGAATGCCGAGGGCAGAAGATCGGCGAGACATGGTGGGCTTCCTGGTGTGGGAGGAAAGGGAGGGGAGGGGGGCGAGGGGAAGTTCGAGGGAGGGCGACATCGGATCGAAGGACAGGAGGTTGAACGAAGCGCGCGCGCAGACCGTGGGAACGTAGACGCCGAGCGCAAGCTCGGAGGCAAAGGCCGTTTTGCTCGTCCGCCCACGTCCGCCCGCCCGCTCTTGCGTCGTTTCGGGTTGGCTGGCTGTCGTCCCTTCAGCCCCAGCACACCCTTCCCCACTCTCCTCTCCTTTGCTCAGCTCCGCTCCCTCAAATGCTCGGATCCTCCTCCAAGGCCGCTGCAAAGGAGCTTGCTCGCGCCACTCGTGGCAGGGCCGGCGGCGGCAGGCTCAAAAAGGTCTCGGCCGTGAAGGGTGCGTCGACTCGCTCGTCACCTCTTCCCCATCCATCGAGGGACTCAGCCGTCTGTCGGCCTGCTTCTATACTGATACCTTCGCACCCCTCCTTGCTTTGCGCTGTCAGATCGCGTATCGCTCGCTCGGCAGTACTCGTCTGGACCGTCAACGACCGCGCCCGATCGGCCGCACGGGCCCAGCGCAGGCTCGAGCGAGGCGGCGGCCGCTCCACCACTTCAGCAGGCGTCGTCCTCCAACAGTCCCGCGCCGCCGCCGCCAGCCGAGGACGACATGGACTACCCCCTAGCAATGACCGACTCGCTTGATCGGGTCGCCGCTGTCGTTCGCGAGTGGCCGATGGAGCAGAAGTACCCGCACGCGCCGCGGCCGATCGACTCCGCCGAAGACCCCTCGAACGCATTTCTTGGTGACGCTGACGTCGCGGTCGCTTCCTCGACCGGCGGCTTCGACGCGTCCCAGTCAGCCTTGCAGGACAGGCGTCACGACGTGCCTGGAGCGCGAGTAGAAGTCGACCATGTTCCGCCCCACTGGCTGTCACGCGCCAGGGCCAAACTCGACGTCGCCGCTTCAGCCGACGACGGCATGCTGGCGTACGCCGACGACGGCGTCGCGCAGGCCTCAGCCGCCAAGGCCCAGCGAAAAGGCCGCCACCTAACACAGCTTGATCTCGAAGGGCTGCCTCAGGACGATATCGAACCCAGGGATAAGCGGCTCGGGCACATCGATCCTGCACCAGCCCTAAACCGGGCTCCCTCGACTTCCGCTTCGGCGGCGTCTCTTGGTCAGCCAGCAGCTCCCTCTGCCCATTCGCACACGGCTCATCATGATGTACTAGTCGCTCCACCGCGCCCGGCGGCTGCCGATCGATCATCTGTCGGAGCCACATCGACCAAGACCAGCACGCCTCCACCACCTGCCAAGGTCTCGCCACTCCCATGGCCAGCGGTCGAGCGGCTTCCGTTCTCGAAGGCGCCCTTCGTCTCTCCAACGGATTCGAAAGTGGTCGGGTCCGCCGCAACGAGAGCCGCCCGCTCACCAAAGGTGGTCAAGGCCTCTGTTGTGAAGGCGCCTGCCATCGTCCCCCGCGGCTCTCGTTCGGTTCAGCGACCCAGACCGGTCAGCTCCCTGTCGTCGACGCCGCCGCCCATCTCCCTTTTCGCGCTTTTGTCTCCGTCGACCAGGGCTGCTCCGCCTACCTCTGCACCGGTGCCATCGCCTCCGAGCCCAGCATCGTCATCGCGACTGGCCCTCTCTCGTCAGGAGGCGGACGATCCGCCACTCACACGACCGGATGTTGAAGCTGCTTCGACATGGGTTCCCCCGCTTGTGGTCCCGGCTCCTTCTAGGAAGAGCGAGCCTGCCGCCGAGGTCGTTGCCGCCACGTCTGTCGTGAAGGCGCCTGCCATCGTCCCCAGCGGCGTTCGTTCGTATAAGCGACCCAAGCGGGTCAGCTCCCCAACGTCGCCGCCACCGCCTCTGCCGATGCAGACGGCTGGTCCATTTGCGGTGCCGAAAGCCGCCAGCGGCCCTGTCAAGCCGTCGCTTCCCCCGCTAGCAGACGTCATTGCGCCGCTGAAGCTCCCAGCGCGGTCCAAGAAGAAGGAGGGAGCTGCAGCCAAGGGCAAGGTTGCTGTTCGGGCCCCCCTCGCTAGCGCTCCGACTCTCCGTCCAGCTCCGCCGCCCCCTCTCTCGGCGCTTGGGCCTGCAACGCCTCGCCTTGCTTCGGCAAAGAGGCCGCTGTCGCCGCCGTCTTCGCCTCGTTCTCAGGCCCTTCACGGGCTTAAAGCGCCGCTCAAGAAGGAGGGACGAGCTGCTGCCAAGGGAAAGGCTGCTGTTCGGGCCACCCTCGCTAGCGCTCCTGCTGGTCCTCCGGCTCCGCCGCCTCTTCCCTCGGCGCTCGCGCCTGCAATGCTCCGCCTTGCTTCGGCAAAGAGGCCGCCGGCGCCGCTGTCGTCGCCTCGCCCTCTGGCTGCCTTCCCCCGACCGCCTCTGACTCCCGCGGCTAGGCTCTCAGGACTGGAGCGGACCTTGAACCCGCTAGCCCAGGTGCAGGAAACTCTGGACTGGCTGCGGCGCGCCACAGATGCCTTCCGCCTGCTGGACGTCGCGCCCGCTGCCTCGGCCTCGCCGTCGGTCCTCGCTCAGGAGCACCGGTCCGAGGAGCTTATGGACGTCCTGCTCCCCCCGCAAGCGGGCATGTCGTCCGGCTCGTACGTCCCCTCGCCGAGACCGCAGAACGTGTCGGCGCGCAACAATCTCCTCGACATCTACGACGAACGCGCGCCGGGCCCACTGGTCCCGCTGAGCTTGGACGACAGCGGCTACTACGGCATGCCGGGACGACGGCGCTTCATGCTGCTCCTCCCATTGTTCCGCCCGACCTACTTCACTCCGACACCCGAGGTGCACGAGGCCTTGCTCGGTTACGACGGAATCCGAGCGTCGCACTCGGTCGCCATTGAGAACTTCGAGCGTGACATGGAGGATTGGTACGAGCACTCGCCGGCGACGCGTGGGCTGTCGTTCGAGGACTGTCTGTTCGGTCGACACAAGCTCGAGCGCCCGCGCAGTGTAACCGATGCGCTCCGGCCCGCGGGCAGGCGTGTCTTTGGCTCTTGGAAGGACCGTCACGCGGCCCCTCAGCCGACAGTCCTCGAGGATGTTCACAATGAGGCGGAGGACAGGCTCGAGTGGGGCGCCGCCGAAGACCAGGACATGGACCACGATGCCTCTGCGCCGCCACCTATCGCCGCCGCCCCGCCCCTTTTGCCTGGCCAGATACTGGCCCCGCCGACACCGCGATTGCCTTCATCGTCGGCCTCGCCGCCGTCAGCAGCCCACGTCGAGCGCCCGTCACGGCCATCCTTGCTGGCCCGTCCAGCATCCGGGTCCTCTACTTCAGTGCGTCCCTTTTTTGCCCCTTGAGCTCTTGCGTCGCTGCTTAGCTGACGACTCTTCTGCGCCATGTCTTTCCAGTCCGCTCCCACCGCCGCTCCTGCATCGGCCGCTTGCGCTTCCGTCCCGTCTCAGGCGTCGACTTCTTCCTCGCCACTGGTGGCGCCGACTCCGGCATCGACGACCCCTTCAGCCAGCACCGACCGCCGAGGCTCTTTGTCGCCATCTGCGACGCAGGTAAGCTCTCGCGCCGTCTTTCTTGATCCCGCTCGAAGACTCCCATTCACTGCTGACTTTTGTCCCGCTTGTCCTTTGCCCGCAGCTTTCGTCATGCTCCACACCTTCTGCGGAGTTGTCACCCCCTTCAGTCGACCCAGCGCCCTCGCAGCTGGTCAGCTTCGCTTTCTCCCTCTCGTTGGTCCCGTCTCTGTTCCATCAGCTGATCAGCGTGGCCTTTTCATGCCCGTCCATCGACAGGCGCCGCCCGTCTCCTCGGTCGCAGCCGCGGAAGCCACGCGAACGCCAAGCGCGCAGAAACCTGCTCCGGCCAAGGAACCGATCGACCCCACCCCGCGCCCGGCCGAACCGAGCTCCAAGAATTTCCTCTGGCGCTGGGATTCGCCCAAGGTGCGGCAGACGCTCGGCCGCAAGACCTTTCCGTCGCCCTCACGTCGGCGGTCGACGACGGCCTTCGACTCGCTCCCCCGGGGCTCGACGTCGCACGATGACACGCGCACCACGGCGTTCCCTGGCGGAGAGGCCGCGCTTGGGTCGTACGTCCACAAGAGCACGCTCCAGATGCGCGAGATGGTAGTCGAGCGCCAGCGGGCGCAAGCGCGTCTGATCGCGTGGAGCCGCGACGTCGGCGTCCAGCGGTCGGTCCAGACTAGCGGCTGGCGCCTCAGTGCGCCCTGGCTGAAGCTGGTCGACATGGGCCACGAGCTCCGACGACAGCTCTAGGGTCTATCGCATGTGGCATCTCTTTCATTTGGTGCGCGCGAGTGCAAGCATGCCGGGGCAGAGGCAACGAGTGTCATGAACAAGCAGAGAGGAAGGCGAGAGTCGTACAGGCGATCGTAAAGCAGCCGGGAGCTGAAGCGCAAGGCGGCGAGGGTCGTGATGGGTTTGGAATGAAGACGGGAACTGGAAGATCGGGCCAGAGAGAGAGAGGTGAGGCATGCAAGGGAGGAAGCAGAGAGGGCAGGTAAAAGTTTAGATGATGCGACCCGGGCGCTGTTGGCGGTAGAAGTCAGGGAAGGACGACGAGTCGGTCCACCAAGCCGGTCCTTCTGAGCCGTCGTCGTCGTCGTCGCTCCCTCCCTCGACACGGTGCATCCCGCTGTCGAACGAGCGCCGATTGTCGTCGCCCTCAGTGCCGCGCGCGGTGGTCGATCCGCCGTCGCGCTGGTCCTCGATGAGCTGCAGGACCTGCTCGACGCCGCGGTCGAGCATCAGGTCAAACTCAGTGTGGTATGACGCCAGTGTTGACAGGCGGCAGCCGAACGGCCGCTGGTTGTGGTCGAGCCGGCGGTGGTTCTGCTTGGCGTGCCACCGCTTGAAAGCAGCGTTCTCGAGCACCGTGTAGCGCCGGTCGTCCGGGAGCGGGACAACCTCGGCGACGGCCGACGACGACGCGCCCCTAGCCTTTTTGCGTGGAACCCCCGCCGGCTGCGAGGTCGAAGCGCGGCGCTTGGATTTTGGGGCCTTGGAAGGCGTGACCGCGGGTGGAGTGCGTTTCGGCGGCGACGACTCGGGCTCGGCGCTCGACCGACCCGACTGCGACGTGAGCGGTGAACTGGACGCCATCGCGCTGGCCACCCGGCCCTGAGACGACTCGCCGGCCGCCTGCTTCATCGCCGCGGCGGTGGGCAACCCGGTCGCATACCGGTCCATGACGACCAGGTCGTCTTCAGCCGACTCGTGCTCGACGTCGGCCGCCGCGCGCGTGGCCTGTTTAGACGGGAAGATAAAGCAAAAGTTCAGGAGCGGCTCGACGAACAGGAAGGAGCAATGCAGACGCTCGACACACTGTTGGAGGGGCCCGAGGACGCTTTGGCTGCGTGTCGGTCAGGGAGAGGGAGTCGGCCCATCGACCGGCATCGCTGCGGGCGCCCTGTCTCGTCCGAAAAGGAAGGCGTTGAGAGCGTCAGCACTCGTATCAAGGTCAGGGGGGCTGGAGGGAAGACAGGAGGTGGCAAGAGGAGGGAGACGCACCCGCGAACTCATGTCCGTCGTCGCCCTCGGGCCTGTCGAGCCTGGACCTGAAGCGCTGATGCACTCGATCTCATCGTCGTCGTCCGAAGACGAGAGCTCAAAGACCTGGCTGGTGACATCGGCCGCGATCTTTGGGTGCAGCCGCAAAGGCCTGTAGCCCCTTGACGGGGCCGAGGCCGACGACTTGGGTCCGCCCGCCGACTCGGCGGTGGGTGAGCGGACTAGCTGCGGAGGCTTGGACCGGGCGACCGGGGCCGACATCTTGCTGACCTTGGGCAGAGGGCGCGGGCGTGACGACGACACGGTGCAGGGCGTCGGCAGGTCTCTCGTCGGGCTGCGGGTGGTTGAGGAACCGGCTGCGCTGTCGGATGGCGGAGGGGGGGAGAGGAGAGTCATCTCAGCCCTGCTCTGGTGCGAGGACCATGGCCTCTCCGAAGAGGGGGCGCTTGCTGCCGCCGCCACCGACGACCGACCGACAGGCTGGGCGACCGTCTTAGTCTGGACGTCATGCGTGCCGCTCCTCGACAACCGCTGCTCCCACGCTCGCAAATGCTGGTCGAACGGCACGGCCAGCTTGCGCTGCTCGACTTGGTGCCTGCGTGCACGCCGCGTTTCGTCAGCCGCCCATCGCGCCCGTCGTTGCTCGGCCGACCGTTGAAGCTCGGCCACGGCGTCGACGAGCATTTGGGTTCGCAGTCGGAGGTCGAACGTGCGCGCGACGAGGAGGTCCAAGGGGTCAAGGATCGTGGCCGCGGGTGGGGGGGCGGGCGTCGGCGCTGGAGCGGCCGGCGGCGGCGGTGCGTGGACTGGCTCTTGCACGGGCCGCGGCGGGACGACCCGTGGCTGACGAAGCACACGTGATTGCGCGTCAGCACCCTGCTCGAGACTCAAGAGGTGGCAGGAAGGACGAGAGAGTACGCACAGGCGGCGGCGGCGGCGCGCTCGAGCCGACAAACGACAAAAAGCGGCGGCGCCATGTCGACGGGCCGGCCTTGCCCTGAGCCGGCGTCTGCGAGCAGCAGATGGACGAAGGTCCAGGCGAGCGGTCAGTATAGATTGAAGGCAAAGGCGCAGAAGCGAAGGAGAAAACTTGGGGATGACGGACCTGTGCGGCCGGCACGTCGTGCGAGCCCGGCCCCCACCCGTCCCTTCCGCAGCCCGCTACCCAGGCCGATGCCGCCGCCGCCGCCTCTGCGTCCGTCTGCGTCTTGGACCCTGCCGCCTCCCACTCCTCGCTCCGTCGCTCAGCCTCCCTCTGCTGCTCATCCCACACGACCGATCTCCCATGCCGCCCGACCTCCCTCCCCCGCGCCGCCATCGACCGCGCCTCAACCAGCAGCCTCACGGGCTGGTACTCGAGCCCGAGCCCAGCCCGGCGCAGCTCGGCAAACAGCGACTCGAGCTCGCGAGCTGAGCCAAGCACGACCTCCTCCCCGTCACCTGGTGCGTGGCACGTGATGCGCAACGAGTCGAGCGGGAGTCGGAACGTGTCCTCGACGGCCCGGGTGAGGGTCGCCCACGGTGGGCGGCCGCGGTCAAAGAAGAAGACGCGCGTCTCCTGAATCACCCGCCCCGTCGCCCAGAGGTCAGCTTTGGGCGCTCGAGCGAGTAGGAAGCGACAGACGAGCGCGAGGAGGGAGATCACACGCACGTCGTTTGCGACGTCGACGAGCCGAAACTTTTGGAACGGCCGGCCGAGGTCGGCGAGGGGCGGCGGGGGCGGCGCAGCAGGCTGGCCGGAGCGAGCCGAGGACGACGCGACGACCGTGTACGACGGCGTCCGCTGCTGGCGCTGTTGCTGGGGGTGGACACGCGAGTCGGCCCAGCCGTCCTGGAGCGACCAGCCGTCGGTCGACGAGGCTGCCGCTGGCGGTTGAGCAGCTGCTCGAGGCGGCGGCGAGCCCCAGGGAGGGAGGGGCAGCGGGTTGGAGGGGGTCTTGGGGCGGTACTCCCAGTTGGGGAAGCTGGCGGCCGGTTCAGGTGGGCCGCGGGATGTCGGTGACGAGGACGACGGCTGGTGCTGCTGCTGCAGGCCGTTGATGAAGCCGTAGCTGGAAGATTGATTGATGGGCTGAGGCTTGTAGGGCACGTTGAAGCCCCCCATCTCGTCAACGGAGGGCAAGGGCAACGGCCGTGCGGCAGGCGGGCGATGATGGACCTGATGAAGCTGGGCAGTCAGCACGCAGCTCAGCCAGATCAGATGCGCAGGGCGACGAGACGGACGAGGCCTAGCCAAGGAGGGTCGCTGGCCCGACTGAAGCGCGATGCGGAGGGGAGGGTTGCTACGTTGACGGAGGCGTGGGCCGGCCGCCGGGCGAGGGATGACTGTCAGGCGGCCACGCTGAACGGAGAGCAACCCAAGGAGGGGTCGGTCCGATCCGACCTCGTCGTCTCGCTCCTACTCAAGCAGCTTGACTCGCGACCTCTCGCCCGATCGTCCCTCGCAACCTCACCTACCACTCGCGCGCCATTCGCAGCATCCGAACGTGCAGGCGCGTGGTCGAGCAGAAGCACGATGGGCTGGCTCATTTTAGCAAACCCGCCCCCCGGTCGCTGCGCCGGGAGGGGACGCCACTCGTGATCCAACTGACGTCCCGTCCCCTCCTCGTTCTTCCCTCCCCCCTCCCCCCTCTGCCCCTCCCACACGCAGCCCGCCGACCAGCGTCGGCGATGTCGGGGCCGGCGGCCCGTGCACGTCGTCCTCGGCCTGTGCCCTGCGAGCTTCACGCGCGGCGAGGGGAAGGGTCCAGAGTCTGTCGTTCCGAGGGAACCCCGAACAGGGAGCGTGGTTCAGCCGGCCAGTGCGAGCGAGCGTGCACGCGCGGACAAAGCAGCAGAGCGCTCGGGGATGAGAAGGAACCAAAGGGGTGAGGGGCATAAGGGGGAGGGGGGGGGGGCGGAAGCGAAGTGAGACGTACTCTCCATCGAGCGCAAAGTCGCTCTTGAACTCGAGCATGCGCGGCGCGGGCACGCCCCACGGCAGAAAGTGTCTCGTCCCGCGGGCGCTGGCGACGGTCGGCCGGAGCGGCGGCTTGGGCTTGGGCTTGGGTTTGGACTTGGACGTGGGCTGGGGCTGGGTCGGGGTTGGGATCGAGGCCTCTGGGAAGGGCAGGGCGACGGCGACGGCGGCGGCGGCGGCTGGGGCCAGTGAGTCTGAGGGGGAAGTCGGGAGGGCGGTCGGTGAGGTTGTCAAGAGTGACGTCGCCGGCGGCGGGGCCAGCGGGGTAGGATCATCAACACCGACAGCAGCAGCAGCAGGAGCCGCCGCCGCCGCCGCCGCCTCCTCCTCCCTTTTCAGCCTGGCGACAATCTCGGGCACCCTGCGCATCGCCTCGCGCACGAGGGCCGCCTTGGCCGAGTAGGCCTCGGCGGGCTGGATGTGCCACTCTGGGTGCGCGTGCCCGAGGTCGTACGCCCGCGACGGCGGCGGCGACGACGGCGGATCGAAGTGGTCGTCGTCGTCGGCGAGGTCCAATGGGCCACCGCTGGGAGAGAGGGACGACGACGAGGCCGAGGACGAACCAGAGGCTCGGAGCTTGATCCGCTTGGCCGTCGTCGTCGTCGTCGTCGTCGTTGGCGTGTGCGTCTGCCCTCGATCGAGCTCATCCTTCCCCTCCTCCTCCTCCTTCTCCTCCTCCCCCTCCTCTTCGTCACCGTCTCCTTGGACCGCTGCTCGAGCCCTCTTCCTCCCCCTCCCCCTTCCTCGCCCAGCTCCTTCAACCCCCTCGCGCGCGCCAGGCGTCGCCGACACGCCTCGCGTCAGGCGGAGCTTGATCGACAAGCCTGACGGCCCGGTCGGTTCGTCGTCCGTCAGAGTCGGTCGACGAGGGGCAGGTTGGACGGGATGGATCGACAGCGCCGTCGTCGGGCGCAGAGGAGGGGGGATAGGGGGGCGCGACAGGCCCGTGACGCTAGACGTCGTCGTTGAGGTGGACAAGCGCGAGCTGGGAGGCCGAAACGACGAGCCTCCACCGGGGTGGCTCGTCGATGGGGTTGCTGTGAGCGAGGGCGAGCCGAGCGACCCTGCTCCTGCTGCTGCTGCTGTCATCCAGGGTCCCCCAGCAGCAGCAGCAGCAGCAGCAGCGGGGTCCGAGGGCTCGTCGTCGAGCGCTTCAAGCCGCTTCAATTGGGCTTGCCGACTGTCGGAGGAGTCGCACGGAGTGGGAGGTGGGGGGGGGGGTCGGCGGGGATGAGTGTCAGGCGAAAAGGACTCGCAGAAAAACGACCAAAGGAGGAAGAGGGGCAAAGGCAAGGGAGAGGGAGAAGGAGGGGGGGGGAGGGCAGGGAGAGACGCACGCCCGCTCGGTAGGCAGCATCAGATCATACTTGGTCAGCAGCTCCTCCGCCTCGTCGACCATCCGCGCCCTGACCCGCTCCGGGTCGATGAGGACCCTCCTCCTCGTCGTCGGCGGCGCTGCTGGGGAAGAGGGCGGCGGGGCGGTCGACGATGTGTCGGGGCCTCCTACCGAGTCCGGAGGCGAGCCAACGAGGTTTGCAAAGCTTGCGGGTGGGAAGAGCGGATCGGACGGTACGGAGGGTTTGGAGATGGGGTGGGAAGGGGTGGGGAGGAGGGACGGAGAGGGGGGGGGGGGGGTCAGCGACGCAGCTCGAGACCGAGAGGGAGAGGGGGGGGGGGGGGGGGGTTCCCCAGCCTCACCTCCTCGGATCCATCGACCGGATCAGTTCGAGCCGCTCCTTGAGCTTGTACCGCCCATGGCGGAGCGTCTCTCTCTCCCTGACCTTGAGCCGTCGCTCGAACGCCTCGTACCGGCGGTGGAGGCGCTCGTAGAAGGCGTCCGACATGTCGGTCTGCTCTGGTTGGGGGGGCGAGCGGAGAGGGGGAGGAGGGAGAGGTCGAGGAGGGGGAGGAGGAAGGGGGAGGGGGTGACGACGTGGGCGACCTGGAGGAGGGAGTGGGAGAGGGCGGTCGGGGCTCTCGTCGTCGTCGTCGTCGATCACCAGACGGAAGGACGGGGTGGAGCCCGAGCGAGAGTCAGGGGCAGAGGCGCCCGAGCTCCCCTTCGGGGCGAGGGGCCCCATCGACGGCCACCCCCCGACGAACGGCACGGCGGGGAACGCGCTCGCCGGCCGGTTCGACAGCAAGATGGCAGGATAGGCCCGGGTCGCTTCCACGTCTTGTTTTTTTTTGTTGTTGTTTTTGTGATGTCATATTGTTTTGAGGGGTCGTCGTCCGGGAGAAGATGGGGAAAGAGGGTGTCAGGCGCAAGGAGACGAGCGTGCGCGGGCAAGGCGACGTCAGGCAAGTGGGCGAGAGCAAGGCAGAATGAAGCAAGGAGGAAGGGGAAGGAAAGGGGGGGGGGGGGTCAAAGCCAAAACGCACACATGCGATCCCGGCAGTCCCACACGAGCGCTTGGATCTCAACCTTCTCGGCGTGACTCGCGACCGACTTCAAGCCTGCGTTGGACCCGAGCGCTGCCGTCCGCCTTGCGCGCTGCTGCTGCTGCTGCTGCTGCTGCGGAGGAGGAGGAGGGGTGGGTGGCAGGCTCGCCGGGCCGCCCGAGGGAAGTGGGCGGGCAGGGGGTCCGGCCAAGGACGCGTCGTCGTCGATGGTGAGGGTGGTGGTGGTGGTGTCGGCTCGAGGCAACGCCTCGGACGACGACGACTGCCGATCGCCTCGACCTCTGCCCGGCACAGAGGTTGACTGACGTGCGCTTGGCAAGCTTTGAGGGGGGGGAGGAGGGAGAGGGAGGAGAGGAGCGCGCTGCTTGCCTTTGGAGGAGGGTTGGGAAGGGGTCAGGTCGGCAGCTGGTGGTCGAGGGACCGGCGGGATGGGTGGGCGGTGGTTGAGCTGAGGGACGAGTGTGAGCCAAGGGCGGGGCGGGGGCAGGGAAAGGGAAAGGAAAGGAAGAGCAGGCAACGAGAAGCGGGCCAGCAGAGGGAGGGGGGAACGCGAGAGAGCAGACTGGTGGCTCGATCGCATTTGAGGGGGCTGCAGGGCTCGATCGCGCATCACGCGTTGCCTGGTCGTCGCGCCTCCTCCTGCTTTCCCTCCTGCCCACCCACCCCCTTGTCCTTCCCTCCTGCCCACCCACCCACCCCCTCATCCCCAGCCAGGATGGCACCCACCCACCCCAACCTCCCAACCTCCACCTCGGCCTCTTCCTCCCACCCCCACCCCCACCCCCAGACGACCCACCCAGCCGACAACGACGACGACTCGCTCTACGCCGCCTCGTCGCAGCACACCACCTCGTCCTCGCCCGGTCGTCCAACCCTCTACACCGACCCTTCAGCCCCTTGCCTCGGTCGACCCATCGGCGGACCCAACCGCGCCAGCTTTGAAACGTCCGGCACCCACGGGACGTTTGACGCCCTCGGCCCGCCCAGTCCGTCCCGAGGAGGAGCAGGAGGGCTCGTTGGCAGTCCGTTCGGGGACGACGGGGGGAGCTTGAGGCCTCGACGGACGGCAGCCGTCGGAGGAGGAGGAGGAGGAGGGCAGAGGACCGAGAGCATCTTCAACAGCGTCTACAACAGCTCAAACGCCAGGTTCGTCCGCCTTCCGCCTTCCCCCTCCTTGCCCTTGCCCCCCCCCTGCGCCCCCCCCCCCCCCTCCCCCGGGCCCCCCTTTCTTCGCCTTTGCCTCTTTCTCTCTCTCCCTCTCTCTCTCTCTCTCTCTCTCTCTCTTTTCCTTGCGCTCCTCGCTCACCCTCCCTTCGCTCTCCCACTTTTGGCTGTCCCCCCCCCCCCCCCCGGCGCTTCCCCCAACGCCTCACTCGCCCCCCCCCCCCAACCCAGCCTCGCGCCCCCTCAGCGCCCGTTCCTCTCCTCGTCGTCCGCCTCCTCGATCAAGTCGTCCTCTACATCGACGACGACCCCCTCCCGACCCCTCTCGGTCCACTACCTGCCCCAGAAGTACCCGGAGCCGCACAGGCAGGGCCAGTGGGCCCACCGCCGCAAGACGGGCGGCGGAAGGGCGGCGTTTGCCGAGGTGCGCGCGCGCGGTTTCCCCCCTCCCTCCCTCCCTCCCTCCTTCTCTCTCTCTCTCTCTCGCCATTCCCCGTTGTCCATCTCCCACCCACGGCCCCTACCTTCCCGCGCGGGACCTTCTGACTCGAGCCCAGACACCCAGAGCAAGCGCACTAACGCACGCACCCCCCCCCCCCCCGGTCCGGCGCGGTCCTATTCGCACACCACAGCACGAAACCCGCATGCCAGAGGACGACGCCGCCGCCGACGGCGCGGGCGGAGACGGCAAGCGCAAGCACAAGCTGCTGTGGAACCGGTTCAAGTGGACCCTCTTCATCGCCGACACGGTCGTGCGTTGGATCCTTTCACCCCTTTCCCCCCCCCCCCCACCCCTTTCCCTTTTCCCTTCGCCTCGCGCCGTGCATTTCGCCCCCCCCCTCCCCCTCCCCCGCCCCTCGTCTTCTCAAAACCCTGCGACCGGAAGATTGACTCGCACCGGGACCGGGACCCCCTCTCCCCCCCCCCTCCCCCCTTCTTCCCCCCCTCCCCCCTGCGCTCCTGTCGATTCTGGTTTTGTCCAGCTCCTCGTCTACTCGATCGCGGCCCTCATCTGCTGCCTGCTCGTCTGGTTCAACATCTGGGAGGGAGCCGACACGATCCGGGTCGCGAACACCGACATCCTGATCCGTACGCCCCCCCCCCTCTCCCCCCCCCGAGCGCCTCGCCGCCTTTTCTTGCTTTTCCCTTCTCTTCCTGCCCAACGCTGACTCCCTCCCTCCCCCCTACCTTGTTCCTTCCCGCCCCTCTCCGTGTGTCGCTCTCCCCCCTCCCCCCCATCCCGCGCGCACGCCCGTGATCCACCCACCCACCCCAACAACAATCGCAAGTCTCGACGCTGGCCGCCTCGGTCTGCCTCCTGACCTCGTTGATCGGCTACGCCGGCGTGCTGCTCAACAACCGGGCCTTCCTCGCCGTCTTCACCCTCCTCTGCTGGGTCTGCTTTGCCCTCATCGTCGTCCCCGGCTACCTCTCGTACAAGAAGTACGAGTTCAACCTCGAGGGCAAGATCAACCGCCAGTGGAGCCGCGACCTGGGCACCAGCGGCAGGCTCAGGATCCAGAACCAGGTGCGTGCGGCCCCCCCCTCCCCCCCCCCCCCCCCACCTCCCGCGTTTCTTTGCTTTTGCTTGTCTGACACTCGCCACCCCTTCTCCCTGGTCACCTTCACGGCCGGTTCACCCTCCCCCCCTCCTCTCCTCTTCCCCCCTCCCCCTCCTCCTCCTCCTCCTCCTACCAACGCAACAGCTCCGCTGCTGCGGCTACTACTCGCCCTACGTCGAAGCGACCGTCTCGGCCACGTGCTACTCGCGGTCCAACCTGGCGGGGTGCAAGGGCAAGTTTCTGCGCTTCCAACGCCTCGTCCTCCGCCGGTGGTACGTGGTGGCGTTCTCGATCGTCCCCGTCCAGGTCGCCATCATCATCGCCGGCTTGCTGTGCTCCAACCACGTCACGTACCGCTTCACCAAGGGCCTCACCCCAAAGCAGTACCGGCTCAACCTCGACAGCCTCGCGTTCGTCATGGACGGCTATGCCGGGTGCGTCCGTTGTTCCCCCCCCCCTCCCTCCTCGCTGCCCTCCCAATGCGCTCTCTTCAGGGGTTTCAGCGCCTTCCCGGGCGGCGTGCTTTTTTGTCCTGCAATGTGCTGACTCCTGCCCCCCCCCCCTCCCCTTGCCACCTGTTGCGACCCGGCCCGCCTCGCAGGGAGATCGCAGCCGTCTACGGTCCAGAGGTCGCGTACGAGGCCATGTCTGCCTCGCAGACCAACCTCGCCACCCTCCAGTACTCGAACCACGGCGGCGGCCGGGGCGGCGGGGGCTTGTCGTCGGGCTTCAGCTCGCCCAAGGCCGGTACCTCGCCTTACGGCACGCCTAACCTGTCGCGCGCGAGCTTGGCCGACGGCGGGGGCGGGTACGGGGGAGGTGGAGCGGGCGAGTACAGGATGAGTCAGCTCGGGAGCGAGGTGATCGTCGGCGGCGGGGGCGGGGGTGGGGGTGACGAGGGACGAAGCGGCCACATGGCAGGGGACGAGGTGGGGGGGCCGCCGGGCGGGAGGGGCAAGAAGGGGTGGTACACGGGCAAGGCTTACTAGACGAGCCAGGCAGGCGGGCGGCCTCGCTCGACGGACGGACGGAGGCCCTCGCCTGGCTTTCCACCGGTCGCTTGCTCTCCAACCTCGACAGGGCGTCGCGGTTCCGAACCCTCCCTCCCTCAAACCTCCCAAGACATCGACCCATCTCGAGCTTCTTCTCGTTCATCGCTCGCACCAGCCCCTCTTTGTGTTCCTCTCCCCCCGGACGATCGCTCGTAAAACACATCCCCCATCTCCCCACCCGGCTGCAAAGACTCTCCGACACACACACACACACACACACACACACACACACACACACACACACACACACACACACACACACAACGCACACAACAACCCTTTTGCCTCCCCTCTGCCGTGCCGTATCTTTCTATCTTCCCCCTCCCCCTCCCCTCCCGCGGTTCGCATCGCGCGAGCGCTTTGCCAAACGCCCACACCCTCGCTCTCTCTCTCTCTCTCTCTTTAGACTCGCGTCCCGCTCCTGTGGGACAGCTCGCCCAACCCGACGCTCCTTTGCCCCGCTCTCTCTCTCTCTTCCTCTCTCTCTCTCTTTCTCGCGTGCGCGCGCCTCGCCTCGCCCACACATACCCACGCATCCATCTCGCCCCCCGTCCCTTCCTTTCTCCGTCTTGGAAACCGCCCGAAGGGAAGCCTTTGTCTGCCGTCGGGGGGAAACCTTGTCTCGCCCCTGCCGCCTCCCCCTGCCCTCTGTCGTCCTCGCCTCTGCGCTGTACAAATGACAACTTTGGAGTTCGCTCGCTCGCTCGGCCACGTGCTCGGACAAGGGTCGAACGGGGGAAAGGAAGCGGCTGGAAAAGACGCGGCTGAGAAGACCAACGCAAAATCATGCCAGAGAGGGCGCGGGAGAGAGAGAGAAAGCGAGGGAGAGGTCAAAAGCGACCGGTCGTCGAAGGTGCCGGCGACTCCTCGCCCGCGACCGACGGGCTGGCCCTGCCGCCTCCTGCTGCGTCGCGCGGCCGACGGTCCCTCCTCGGCGGCCTCGGCGGAGGGGCCGTCACTCCTGCTGCTGAGCCCGTCGACGTTGGCCGATCGTCCGACTTGCCCGTGGGCGCCACCGCCGCCGTCGTCGTCGTCGTCGTCGTCGTCGTTGGCGGCGGCTCGACGATGACCGGCGTTGGCGCAGGGTGAGGGGGCAACGGCGGGGCAGGCGGCGAAGGGTGCCTCGACGGTCCAGCCGAGGAAGCCGCCGTCAACGACGATCCCCTGCCGCGCTCAATCAGCTCGTCGCGGAACAGAAACGTCAGGTCGAGCCCAATGTCGTGCAGCAGCTTGCGGCTGAGCAAGCGGACGACCTCGACCGCCTCGGCGATGGTCGAGGGGCTCTGGTCGGGGGTGTAGACCTCGGCGCGGAACATGCCTGCAAAGGCTTCCACCTGCTCCTTGGACCACTTGACGAGGCCTGTTGGGAGGAGAGGGGGGACGGGGGGAGGGCAAGGGAACAAGTGATCAGCACACGCTGAACGAATTGGGGGGAAAGGCACGGGAGGGCAAGAGGGAACGACTGACCGCTCGCCATGCCGTTCTCGCGGAACGCGTGCAGGTACCACTGGGCGGTGACGCTGACGCCGAGGAACCAGACGACGGCGAGCTCGTTGACGTACTGGACCGTCTCGCCGCGCTCCCACCGGATCTCACCCACGCGGCGCTTGAGCGTGTCGGTCCGGGCGGCGAGGAACGTCGATCGGGCGAGGTCGGCCTGGCCGAGCCGGTAAAAGTAGGAGACGAGGGTGGCGAGCGCCGGCTTGCGGACCGAGGGGGACTGGAGCGCGGCCGTCAGGTGCGCGAGCAACTGGTCTTGCTGGGCGGTGAGCCGCTGGCGTAGGAGCGCAGCGGGGATCGGATCGGTCGACTCGGCCGCGACAAAGCCGAGCAGGCGCTCCTTGCCTGTCGTCGTCAGAGCAATGGGGGGGGGGGGGGCGTCAATATCCCGTCACTCGAGCCAGGAAGGAGAGGGGTCAAGGCCGCAGAGTAAAAAGGAAGCCGACGAGACGCACCCTCCTCAACGAGCTCGACCGCCTCCTCCCAATTCTTGAGCGCGAGCGCGACCGTCAGCTCGTCGGTCCACTCCTCGACGTAACGCACGTCCTTGCCTCCGCGCGAGCCGTCGACCGAGAGCCCGCGCGACATGGCTCCTTCGAGCACCGAGCCAGACACCGAGTTGCTCGCGCTCATCCGGGTTGAGCCCAGGCCAGACGGCAAAGGCGGCACAGCCGAGAACGACTCGCCGTTGCCGCCCTGCCAGAGCGTCCGGCGCTTCTCCTGCTCCTTCTCGAGCTCGCGGCGCTTGCGTGCGGCCAGCTCCTCGGCCACCTTGCGGAACGAGACGAGCAGCGAGCGCTTGTCGTCTGGCCGGTCGGTCCGAAAGATGAGCGTCTCCTTGCCCCGGCGGATCTTGACGGCATTGGTCAGGTCTGGCAGGGGCGTGGCAGAACACAAGCGTGCGAGGTCAGCGGCAGTCGCGCGGGAGGCAAGTGCAAGATAGCCGGAACGCACCACCAGAGTCCTTGACGTCGACGACCGTCACCTCGGCCAGCATCCAGCACTTCTCGGCGACGAGCTTACCGTCGTCGGCACCTCCTGCCCTGCCGGAATCCTTGCGCTTTTCGTCGGCCCCAGCAGCGCGCCGCTTGACGCCGGCGACAAGGACGAGGTCGTCGAGTACAAACAGGTGGACCCCGCCCTTGGGCTTGTACGTCGCCGGGTTGAGCTCGACGAAGGCACCCGTCTCTGCGACGATGTGCCTGCCGGGGATGGCCGGCACGAACTTTTGCGAGCCGGCGACCTGGGCGTATAGCGCCTGGAGCTGGGTGCGGTAGAGATTCTGAAGGTCGGCGACCGAACTTCGGCGGGAGGACGGGGTCGAGGTCGACTCACGCCCGACGCCAGAAGCGATGGACGACGCGGTCGACTTGCGCAGGGTCGGGTCGTCGGGCGCGTAGGACGACAGGCCAGAGAGCGACTCGGGCACAGACTTCCAGTCGTGCAGCAGCGTCTGGAGCTCGAGCAGGGACGTCTCGAGCGTGGCAATCTCGCGCGAGATGGTGATGAATTCGGTGTAGCTGCGGATGCGATGGCGGTCAAAGGGACGGGACACGGCGACGCGTCAGCTTGGGAGGTCGAGATACGGCAGCGACGAGTGAGGGGGACAGGGGGTTGCACGTACTTTTTGAAGACGTTCTTTTGCAGCTAGTGGAGGAGAAGTGAAGGAACGCCAGCTCTGGAGTCAGCAGAAGTCACTTGGGGGGGGAGGTATCAGGGAGCCAGAGCTCACGTTCTCGGCCGTCGCCTCTTTGCTCTTCTCGAGCGCCTGGACGAACGCCTGAATCTCGGCATCAGACGCGCCCGCGAGCTTGGTCTTGAGGTCTGCATCGACCGGACAGCACAGATGACCCAGCAGAGCGTTGAAAGCTTGGGTTAGCAGCTGGTGGTGATTCCAGATTCAGGCCGTTATTCCCGCCGCAAGCAAGGCAGGGGTTGTTGGACTAGCTGCGAAGCGGACAGCAAGAGGCGGGCAACGTACAGGCCTCCGGATCAAAGTCATCGCGCCCAATCTCGCTCAGGTCGACCTGACCAGGATCTCTGCGCAAGCCCATGTCGCCCCTGCCGACTCCTCGACCAGCCATGCCGGGCCCTTCGTCGTCCGACCCTCCAACGTCCTCAGGCGCGGCCCACGCGCCGCTGCCACCAGCCCTTTCCTCGGCCGCGCCGCCGCCATCGTCGTGCGTCGGCCTCCGGGCGAGCGCGCTCGGATGACTCGGCAAGCTCGGGACTGGCGGAGCAGGGTGGGAAGGCAGCGACGGTCCATCAGCGTACCTGACCGAGAGGCGGCTCTTGATCTTGTCCGAGACGGCCCTCGCCCGGCGGGTGTCGTCGCCGCCTGCTGGCCGGCCGAGGGGCGCGCCGAACTGAGGCGCCTTGGAGACCTTTGGGGCGGCGGACGGCCGGCGGGTGCGTAGCGAGGAGGCGATCTGGGAGGGCAGCGAGGGCTGCTTGGAACCCGAGCTACCAGCCGGCTGGCCTGGCTTCTGCAAGCGTGAGGACGACATGGAGCGGCTGCAGATGGTTGGACGGGTGGTGGTTGGTCGCAAGGGGTTGAGTGTGGCTGCGCGACGACCTCCCGCGACCGACGTCTTGGCCTCCTCGACGACAACGACAGCAGATTGTCCGACCTCGATCCTTTCCTCCTCTCGCATCTCACCACTGCCCTCTCCTGTGTCAGGTCGGTCCGAGAGTCACTTGATGCCCAACGATCTTCCTGTTCGCGTCGACTGACTTGACGGTTGGCCAGACGGACGAGGTCGTCTGCCCCCCGTCGCGCCGCGCATCACCCCACCCGTACGACCAACCATCTCGGCCCTGCAGCCGTCTCTCTCGGCCTCCAGCAGAGAGTGCGTCTATCTGCCTGCTCCGGATCTTTCGCTCGAGCTGACCCTGCCCCGCACATCCTGCTCAGCATCAGACCTCCTTCTCAACGCTACCTCGCCAGCTGCGGCCGCCCACGCAACGCCCCTCTCTGAACCCCTCGGACCCTCTTGCGCAAGCGTCATCGATACGCCCTTTCCCAGCTCAGGACTCACCTGCTCCTGCTCGCTTCGCATTGCCCAAAGAGCATGACATCCACGCCTTGCTTGTCGGGTCTCGAACACCGCATCTGTCTGTGAGTCCTTGGCTCTTCCTCATCCTGCGAGTGGAACTACCGGCTCGGCGGCCGACTGCTCCCGCGCGCGCGCAGTCGGCTGACTCGCGGACTTTGTTCTGCCCTCCTCCCCTTCCTCCTCTCCCCTCATTTTGGCCTCGCAGCAAGCCCGACACGTCTCCTTGCCACGAAGACCTTGAGGCCATTAAGCGCCAGATCCACCTTCGTGCCTGGCGGGCCGAGTTCTTCCCGTCGCCAGCCGCGTCACCCGCGTCCTCGTGCACCTCGTCCTCGAGCTACTCGTCCTCGTTATCCGCGAGCGCCGAGGCGCGCAAGGCAGACGTCGTCATACTCTCGTCGGATGGGATCGCCTACCCCACCCGCCGGCTGCACCTGGCCTACGGATCCGAGGTGCTTGCCGACATGCTCGGTATGCCAATCTCGTCCTCGCCGACCGACGGGGGAGGGGCACTCGAGGTGCTCCGGATGGACGAGAAGGCCGAGGACCTCGACCTCTTCATGGGGCTCATCACCCCTGGCGCGCGATTCAGCGCACCGAAGTGGACATTTGACGACCACATCCGGTGCGCTCGACGTTCCGACCGCTCCCATGCTTTCACTCGCTGCTTTGCCCCTGCTGACGCTCTGGCCTCTTTGCGGATTGCTCAACTCGACCAACGTCTTTCAGAGCTCTGTACCTCTCAGACAAACTCGACTCTTCTCTGCTTCGCCTCTCAATCCCCCCTGCCCTGCTCGACTACCTGCCGACCCACGCGCCCCTCCTGCTCGCGCACGGCGTCCTCCTCCAGCTCTACCCGCTCGCCAGGGTCGCGCTCGCCCACTTCTACTCTGACCTGACGTACGACGAGCACGACGAATTTCCCCTCGAGTACTCGATGACCGAGGACTGGAACTGGTCACCCCCTCCCAAAGTGACGACGGCTGTCAGAGGGCGCGTCGTCAGACTGAGCGAGGTGCCGGAGGAGCTGGTCGGCAGGTTCCCGACAAAGCTCTACTGCCAGCTCGTCAAGAGCCAGGAGCGGCTGCTCGTCGACTGGCGCACGTACCGCCCCAAGGATCTCCTGCGCGACTTTGAGGCGCGCCTCTCCTCCGCTCCCTCGCTCAGCGTGTCGGTAGTGCAGTCGCTGACCTCTTCCCCCTTCCCTTTACCACAGGCCTGTTGGGACATTGTCTACCCCGACACGCGCTGAGACGCAGCCGCCGCCCAACGTCACCTTCCGCAATCTGCTCCGGCTCGCCCAACTCACTCTAATAGTCAACGCTCGCAGATCGTTGCTGCCTCAATGACGTCCTCTTACGCGCCTCCTCCTTTCGGCTCGCCCCATTCATTTTTTGTAACGTCTCTAACTCTTCCACTCTTCTTCTCTTGTTGTCCGCCCTCATCTTCAGCCCGTCTCCCCCCTTCATCATCATTGTGTCCCCCTTAAACCGCCCTTCTGTCCTGGCCGCCTCCGGCTCGCGTTGTACCTTCCATTCCCCTCCCTCCTCTGTCGAGACGCCGTTTTCTTTCGCCTCGCGCTCAGGCTCGACCGACAGCGACAGCGAGACGAGAGTCGGGGGGGGGGGGAAGAGTCTGGGGGGGGGGCAAGCATACAAGACGTGCCAGAAGAGGCAAGGGGGGAGGGGCGCGCCCCTCGGAGGGTTGCGTGTTGCTAATGGTGAGGACTAGGAGGATCGAGAGAAAGCAAGGGATGATGGTGGTACAGACAGTGATTTGGTGTGGAGGTCGTGCAATAGATAGGAGGTGGAAAGATGTAGACGGGGCAGGGCATGTGTGACGGTGCAGGGCCAGGTTAAGGACGCCGAGGAGGCAGAGGAGCGAAAGAGAGCAGCAAGTCGGGAGGAGTGTGTATGTGCCTTCCGTTTTGAGCCAAAGCAAAAGATTGGAGGGAGGGAAGGGATAAAGAGGGACAGGGAGACGGCCTCTCACAGCCAACTAAGCGCGCCGATCGCCAGCGATGCGACGAGCCCAGCCAGGGTCGGCGGGCAGCCGGCCGACCGACCGTCCGCCGCGCTCAGCTGCGATGCCGAGCTGGAAGCAGAGGCCGACGCGGATGCAGCGGCTGAGACGGGGATGCCGATAGTGACGATCCCGCCGGTTATGACAGGTCGCTCAGACGCGCTTGCGGTCGAGGACGACGAGGCTGCCGAGCTTTGGCTGGACGACGAGGCTGAGGAGGACTGCGAGGCAGAGGCCGAGATGGAAGACGATCCGACTGCGGAGGAAGAAACCCGGACCGAAGACGATGACGACGATGTAGTGCGAGCAGTCGTCGTCCGCATCGCTGTCGAGGTCGTCGTCGCAGCCTTCTTGGTCGTCGTCGTGGCGGCCGTCGTTGCCGGTGCCTCACCGGGGAGGAAGGCAAAGCCGACCTCTGCGGGCGAGTAGCGGAAGATCGAGTAGACCTGAGTCGTGAGAAGGAAGGGGAGCGCATGCGCGAGCGATACCAAGGTCAGCGTCGGCTCTATGCTCCCGAATGGAAATGACGAGGAAATTCGGCAGAGAAACTGGATGGGGACGTACGTTTTTTAGGAAGGCAGCGCCGACGATCCAGCCCATCGGGGCGTACGATCCGAGGTCGATGCCGGTGATGGCGCCGATGCACTCGGACCCGCCGGCCTGGTACAAGCCGCGCTCGAGGTCTGCAGCGTTCATAGGGTAGTCGACGCCGTTGAAGGTGAAAGCAACAATCTATTCGCGACGGGGTCCGATGGAGTGAGTTTTCAGGAACGGGCGCAAGCCAGGTGAAGGAGAGAGAGGCAGAGGGACACGAACCGCCTTGGAATTGCAAGGGTATACCCAAGACCCGCTCGAGACCTCCCGCGCGCCCGAGATCTGGGCATAGATGGCAGCGACGTCCGTCTTGGGCCCGATCTGTCAAGCGTCGAGGTCAAGTGTAAGTGTGAGAGGCCGATCGTAAGTTTCGGGAATGGCCGAGAATGCGCATGAGGAAGGAGGTGGCCGGGGGGACTCACAACGAGAGTCGTTCCTGTGTCGATCGCCGCGCCCTGATTGCCGCTAAACTTGATCTGGTCACTTCCAACTACAGCGCCGTCCACGTCGATGACCCAGTACGTCTCGCTCGTCACCTCGACCCAGTTGATGGCGCCCTCGTACAGCGAGCTGTCGACGTGACCGAGCGTGAGAGTCCCACCGGGATTGGACGCCTTGCTCGAGGTCGAGTACCGCGTCAGGTGGAATGCAAACAGGGGGGAGGACCACGAGTCGGCGACGGCGAGCCACCAAGGCTGAAGAAGGCCGACGGAATCAACAGCCAACGAAAGGCAGGCTGGTCAGTCTCAAGCACGCAAGGAGAGACCAACTACTTTGCGGCAAGGGACGGACAGTCGCCCCGCTTTGGGAGAGCGCCTTGAAGCCGAAGCCGAGGATGCCCGAGATGGGGCTGAAGATGAGGTTGGACGAGGCCTTGTTCACCAAGCCTGTTGCCCATCGCGCGACAGGATCGTCAGTGGGGACACATCTTGATGGGGCAAGTGAGGGCTGGACAGGCAGAGGGAGGCCGCACCGAATGTCTGCTTTGGGACGGTGAACGACCCGAGCGAGACGGTGTCACTCGCGAGCACGCCCGACGCGCTGCCGGAGCCGTACGCTGGAAGGTGGACAAAGGTTGGGCGGGGGAGGGGGGGCAAAGGCGTCAGGGCTGGAACGCCAAGGAAGGCCAACGCTCCAAAGGAGACTGCGCGCGAGCGTGAGGAAGGATGCACGCACAGATGGAGAACGACGACGTCGTCTCGCTCAGGCTGGTCGACTTGCCGTCCTGGAACAGGTCAGACGAGCCTGTGCAGCCCGAGCATTCCGAGGACGAGACCCAGAGGTCGGACGAGCCTTCAGGTAAGTGAGGAAGAGGAGAAAGAGAAGAAGTGGTCGAACGTCAGCGGCGGCGGCCCGGGGTCGACGCGTGCGCGCGCTCACATAGCGATGGGCTGGTCAACCAAAGAAGAGGGAGACGGACCGGTGTCGAGGATGAGAGAGAGGCTCTGAGCAGGCGTTCCTATCGAGATCTCGCCAGTGTAGGTGCTGGAGGACGGCAAGTGCGAGAGAAGGAGATTGGATGGAGCGTGCGCGTGCACGAGCAGGGGCGTGCATGGTCAGCCCTGGATCCTTTGTCCAACCTCAGCCCAGGAGAGTCGTGACGAAGCAGAGAATAGAGAAAGGAACGCACGCGTCGGCAAACAGATTGGTCAGGTCGACGTCGTCCGACGCACGCCTGGCTGGGTCTGCAGCCAGCACGCCGGCGTACTTTGCCCGGAAGGACGCGAGCTCGAGCTCGTGCTGAGCCCACGGGTCGAGGGAGGACAATGCCAGGGGTGCGCGGTGCGAGAGGGGAACACGGATGGCGAAGACCGGGTCGAGGGCGAGAAGAGCGAGGGCGAATGTGGGAGCCAGCATGTCGGTGGACGACCAGACTGGGGGCTCGGGTTGCTTGCTGGGGAAGGGAGGAGGCGAGGGACAGGTGAAGGGGCGAGGCAAGGCACGATCAGGCAAAGGAGGCGAGCTAGGGGAAAAGGCGGCGCGTCGGTCGGGCGCGAGGAGATTTTGCCTCCGACGAGAGCGATCGAGCGAGATTTTGCCGAGGGCGCCGCTCTGCGTCTTTCAGCCCTCTCGCTCGCAGCAGCAGAGCCAGACCCGTCCCTCCTCGTCTGCAACCCTCCTTCAAAAGACAGGACCCCCTCGCCTCACGTCTCTCCCTGAGCCAGAGCGGTCCTCCTAGGTGGCAAAGATGGACATCTCAAAGTCGCTCCCGTCGACGCCGACGTCGCTGTCGTTCTCGTTCCTCACGACCGACGACCTCAAGCGCATTTCCGTCAAGCAGATCGTCAACCCGACCCTCTTCGACAACCTGCAGCGGCCGACCTCCGGTGGTCTCTATGACCCCGCCCTTGGACCGATGGAGCGCGGCGACGTGTGCGTACTTTTCCTGCTTGCGCTATGGGCCGAGGACGAGAGGAGACGTCGTGTCATGAGACCCCGGGCGACACGGAGCAGAGCCGGGGGCATCCTGCAGCCGGAGTCCTCCTCGTCCAGACAGCCTGAGAGGGGGAGCAAGGGCGCTGACTGACGACCCTCTTGCCCTCCGCTTGCACTAGGTGCGCCTCGTGCCGGCTCTCGTCGTACGACTGCCCCGGCCACTTCGGGCACATCTCGCTCCCGACGCCCGTCTACCACCCGCTCTTCTTCCCTCAGGCATACTCGCTCATCCGCCAGTGCTGCATGTTCTGCCACCGCTTTCGCGGACCTGCGGCCGAGGTGTGTCTTCCGAGCTACCCCCTCTGGTGCCTGGCCACCTGGACAGCCCGCCTTCTGGCAAAGCGCTGACGACTGCTCGCACTTGCCCAACCCGCGCCGCTTCCCCTTCGCGCGCCTCGCCGACTGCACCAGACGGCCAAGTTCACTGGGCGACTGACGCTGCTTGACCACGGTCTGTTGTCGAAGGCGCTCGAGCTCGGGGCGTTTTCGACGCTGCCGAAGCTGACGGGCGACAAGCCCGAGAAGCCGACGACGGGCGACGCGTCGGCGTCTGCTGCGGTCGACGAGGCTGCGCTCGAGAAGGCCGACGCAGAGGCCGAGACCGAGGCGATGTTCATTGCCCGCGTCGAGGAGTTTGTACGCGAGAGCCTGGCCGAGGCTGCGCAAGCCGGCAGCTCGAGCCGCGACGCGTACAAGGACGACCTCGTCTACAACGAGCGCAAGAAGGTCATCAGCGAGTTCTCGAAGCGGGGCTACAAAAAGTGCCAGAGCTGCAAGGCGTGCGTCTCGTCTTCTCTTCCTCTCCTCGCCCGCCGAGACGGCTTCTGACACCCTCCCTGCTCGCTCCGACAGCTTCGCACACGTATACCGTAAGGAGGGCCACACCAAGATCGTCGAGCTCGAGATGGTGCCAAAGCAGGCAGCGATTCACCGCATGCAGTCGCGCGTGAGGCCGCAGGTGTTGGCGCTCGAGCGCAAGGCTGCACTCGACTCGAAGCTCGCGGCGAAGGCGGCGGCGGGCGAGGAGGACGAGGGGTTCGCTCACGGGTCGGCGAGCGAAGACAGCGATCGCAGCGCCGACGAGGGCGCCGATGAGAGCAGCAGCGACGACGGTTCGGACGTCGACATGGACGTCGAGGATCGGCTCGACGCCAACGCGGCGGCGGCAGCGGCCGCTGCCGGCCGACTGCAGGACGGCACCGCCGCTCCCCGAGTGCCAACAACCAAAAAGCGTTCGGAGCGTGTGATGCCGTGTGAGGAGGCGCGGGCGCACCTGCGCCTGCTCTTCCGCAACGAAGCGGTCGCATGTGCGCTCCTGTACGGCGGTCACGGCCAGTTTGCCCGGTCCTCGCGGGTCCGCAACGTCTCGTCCTCCTCTCCCTACGCCTCGCTCCCCCCAGCGTCGGCCGACATCTTCTTCATGGCCGCCGTCCCCGTCCCGCCGACGCGATTCCGGCCCGCCTCCAAGATGGCCGACATCGTCTTCGAGAACCCGCAGAATGACTCGCTCCTGCGCATCCTCCAGACGTCGTTCCGCGTGCGCGATCTCAACGTCCAGATGCGCGGCGTCGGCACCAAGAAGGGTTCGGACGGCGACGAGCCCTTGTCGGCCGTCCTGCTGGCCCAGGAGCACCGCCGCGTGTACGGTCTCCTGCTCGACGCCGTCCACCAGCTCCAGGTCGACGTCAACTCGTTCATGGACTCGACCAAGAACCCGACCATCGTCCGCGGCGGTGGTGGGCCCCCGCCCGGTGTCAAGCAGGTGCTCGAGAAAAAGGAGGGCCTGTTCCGCAAGCACATGATGGTGCGTCGTCTCCGACATGCTTTCTCTGTCCCGCTCCTAAAACGCCGCTGACGTCCGCTTTCTCGGTGTCACCTCTGCTCTCAGGGCAAGCGAGTCAACTACGCCGCTCGATCCGTCATCTCGCCCGACGTCAACCTCGAGACCAACGAGATTGGTGTCCCGCCCGTCTTCGCCCGCAAGCTCACGTTCCCGGAGCCCGTCACGATCCACAACATCAACCAGATGCGCCAAGCCGTCATCAACGGCCCGACCGTGTACCCGGGCGCGTCGATGGTCGTCAACGAGGACGGCGCGCAAATCTCGCTCGTGCGTGCTCTGACTGCTGTCCCTCTCTTTGTGTACGACTGCTGATCTGTTCCTCCCTCCTCCCTGCTGCTGTTCTTCAGGACCGCATGACGACCGAGCAGCGCACGGCGCTGGCCAACCAGCTGCTAACGCCGCAGGACGGCGCCTACTCGACTGGCGGCTTGTCGACACGGACCCAGTCGATCAATAAGAAGGTCTTCCGCCACTTGCGAGACGGCGACATGCTCATCCTCAACCGGCAGCCCACACTACACAAGCCGTCGATGATGGCGCACAAGGCCAAGGTTTTGCTCGGCGAAAAGACGATCCGCATGCACTACGCCAACTGCAACTCGTACAACGCCGACTTCGACGGTGACGAGATGAACATTCACTTCGCCCAGTCGCAGGTTGCCCGGGCCGAGGGCTACAACATCGCCAACACCGACTCGCAGTACCTCGTCCCGACCTCAGGCGCTCCGTTGCGCGGCCTGATCCAAGACCACGTCGTTGCCGGCGTCTGGATGTGCAACAAGAACTCGTTCTTCACGCGCGAGCAGTACTTCCAGCTGCTGTACGGCTCGCTTCGGACCGAGGACGACTACACGGCGACCGGCCGCATCGTCACCCTGCCGCCGACCATCTGGAAGCCTCAGCCGCTGTGGACCGGCAAACAGATTCTGTCGACCGTCCTGCTCAACATCAAGCCGCTGCGGTCTGCCGGCCTCAACCTCCAGTCCAAGAACAAGGTCAAGAGCGATCTTTGGGGCCCCCACTCGCAGGAGGGCGAGGTTCTGTTCGTCGACGGCGAGCTTCTGATCGGTGTCCTCGACAAGTCGCAGTTCGGCGCGTCGTCGTACGGTCTCGTCCACTCGGTCTTCGAAATCTACGGCCCCGAGACCGCTGGCAAGCTGCTGTCGGTCCTGTCGCGCCTCTTCTCCAAGTTCCTGCAGAACGACGCCTTCTCCTGCCGCATGGACGACCTTGTCCTGACGCCGGCGGGCGAGAAGGAGCGCAAGGAGATGCTCAAGAACGTCGACGCTGACGGAAAGCAGGTCGCCATCAATTACGTCGGCCTCGGTGACGCCGACCCGAACGACCCCGACACCAACCACAACCTGCAGATCCGGCTCGAGGAGATCCTGCGCGACGACCGGCTCATGGCCGGCCTCGACAACGTCATGCAGGCCAAGTTTGGCGGCACAACGTCCAAGGTCAACGCGACCATGGTCCCGCACCGGCTTGTCAAGTCGTTCCCCGTCAACAACATGCAGATGATGACCGTCTCGGGCGCCAAGGGCTCGACGACTAACGCGACCATGATCTCGTCGGTCCTCGGTCAGCAGTCGCTCGAGGGCCGCCGAGTCCCGACCATGGTCAGCGGCAAGACGCTGCCGTCGTTCAAGCCGTTCGAGACGGCCGCCCGCGCTGGCGGCTACGTCGCCAACCGCTTCCTGACGGGCATCCGCCCGCAGGAGTATTACTTCCACTGCATGTCGGGCCGCGAAGGTCTGATCGACACGGCCGTCAAGACGTCGCGGTCCGGTTACCTGCAGCGCTGCTTGATCAAGCACCTCGAAGGCATCCGCGTCCACTATGACCATACGGTCCGCGACAGCGACGGCTCGGTCGTCCAGTTCCTGTATGGCGAGGACGCGCTCGACGTCACTAAGCAGGCCCACCTCGACCCCAAGCAGTTCTCTTTCAACATTGCCAACTCGAACTCGCTCCTGATGCGGCACGACCCCGGAGAGCTCAAGGGCCGCATGGACGAGGTCACCGCGGGTGCCTACATGAAGAAGGCGCTCAAGCGGCCGCTCAAGTACGACCCGGCCCTGTCCAAGTACGGCCCGCAGCAGTTTTACGGGTCGGTCGGCGAGAAGTACGCCTCGTCGGTCACGGCCTACGTCGAGGCTAACAAGGACGACCTGATTGAGCGCAAGCACAAAGATGGCAAGCGCCAGACGCCGTGGGCCATGTCCAAGAGCAAGTTCCAGGGCATGATGAACCTGCGCTACCTGAAGGCGCTCATCGACCCGGGCGAGGCCGTCGGCCTGCTCGCTGCTCAGGGGTGCGTCGCGCGCTCTGCCTTTCATTATTCCGTCCTCTCTGAGCCGTCGCTGACCACTTCTCGTCTCTTTTCAGTGTCGGAGAGCCGTCGACGCAGATGACGCTCAACACGTTCCATCTGGCCGGTCACGGCGCGGCCAACGTCACGCTCGGTATCCCTCGTCTGCGTGAGCTTGTCATGACGGCGTCGTCCAAGCCCAAGACGCCGTCGATGAAGCTGCCCATCTTCGACCACGTGCCCGAGGAGGACCTGTCGCTTCTGTCCAAGGACCTCAAGAAGGTGACGCTATCGGAACTCGTCGACAAGGTCACCGTCACCGAGAAGCTCTCGAGCAAGCTCCAGTCGAACGGCTACTCGCGCTCGCGGACGTACTCGGTCCTGCTCGACTTCTTCCCGCAGGATGAGATCCTCGAGGAGCACAACCTGACGTCGCAGCAGATCTTTGAGTCGCTGCCCGGCTCGTTCGCGCTGCACATCAAGAACGAGGTTTTCCGCGAGATCAAGGAGTTCTCCAAGATGGTCAAGAATGACCTCGAGGGCCTCGGCAAGGGCAAGTCAGTCCGCGTGCCCAAGGGCGCCGTCAACGAGAACGTCGACGCGCCCGCGGACGAGGGTGACGACGACGTCGGCAACGACTCGGGCTCGGACGCCGGCAACGACGGCGATGCCGACGACGCCAAGCGGGCGGCGAACTCGAAGGAGATGGCGACGTACGACGACGATTCGGACTCGGACAGCGATGCCGACCTTGAGGACCTCGACGCCGCCTTCTCGGACAAGGAGGACGACAAGGATGAGGACGAGGAGGCCGAGCGCGTCGCCATGGCCGCCCGCGTCAGCGACTTTGAGGGCCGCTTTATGCAGACGGCCAAGTACGTCGCCAGCATGAAGTTTGACCTTAAGCTGGGCCGCACCATGGAGTTCGAGCTGCAGGTGCGTCGACCGCGTCTACCTCCTTCGCCTTGCGCTCGGGCTGGGCTGACCATCGTCGACTTTTTCTCCACTCTTTCAGTTCCCCGGAGACTCGCAGAAGCTGCTCATCGTCGACGTCATGGAGCGCTGCTGCCGCAAGGCTATCGTCCACCAGGTCACCGACATCTCGCGCGCGATCCGCCTCAAGACTGGGTCGGGCGACGACGAGGCTTGGGAGCACGGCAAGCGCACGCTCTTGACCGAGGGCTCCAACTTCCAGTCGATGTGGGAGCACGCCCACCAGCTCGTCGACCTCGATTACATTCGATCGAACGACATTGCGTCGATCCTGCACAACTACGGTGTCGAGGCTGCGCGTGCGAGCATCATCCGCGAGGTCTCGGACGTCTTCGGCGTGTACGCCATCACGATCAACTACCGCCACCTGTCGCTGATAGCCGACTACATGGTGCGTCAGCTTTCTTGGTCTCTCGGGCCTCTTTCCTATCCTTTGTCTCAAGCCCCCTCCTCGATACAGTAAGACTGACGTCGACGCTCCCCGTTCTCTTCCCTCTGCAGACCCACGAGGGAGGCTACAAGCCGTTCAACCGCACGGGTATCTCGTCCAAGTCATCGCCGCTGCTCAAGGCGTCATTCGAGACGACGGCCGCCTTCCTGTCAGATGCGACGCTGCACGGCGACTTTGACGACCTCAGCAACCCGAGTTCAAGCATCGTTCTCGGCAAGCCCGGCTCGAGCGGCACCGGCGTCTTCGATGTCCTCACGTCTGTCCTCGACGTCGACGAGGAGGCCATGCAGGAGTAGACGACGATGCTCCCTTTCCACCCTCCTCCATCCCCCATCTCTTTGCTGCTCACCACCTTTACCACTTGCTGTTGTGTTTCCTTCCGCTTGCATCTGCATGGCCCCTTCCATTTTCTCTTCGCCTCAGCATCTACGCCCCCTGCGTCTTCGCCCCAGCAGGTCGCCCTCGCGCTCAAAGGGCTCGGGTCGTGAAGAAGCATCGTCATCAACATACAGCAGAGCGCATACCTGCTCGGAAAGGGCAAGAGCTTCGGGTCAGCTAAGTGAAGCCTGCAATGCTTACGAACGAAACGAAGATGAGAAAGTAAGGGGGGGAGGTTCGGTGGGGAGGACGCACTTTCGTTCAGATGTACAAGTCCACGGCTGACCAGCAGATCCTCTCCCTCATCCCTCGCTCCCTCGGTCCCTCGGTCGCCCGTCGCCCAGCGAGCAGGTCAGGTCCGCCGACGCTCAGGTCTCGCGGAAGATACGCCAGCCCTGGTCGCGCAGGTCCTTCAGTCCGACGCAGCGCTTGGCGTGGGCCTCCCAGCCAGTCGCGCCTCGGCCGATTGACGACGCCGATGAGTTCTCCTTGCCGCCGAGCAGGCTGTCGTCAGCCATCTCTTCTTCTTCATTGAGCGCGGCGAGGGTCGGACGCTTGCCACCGATTGTGAAGCCGCAGACGCATGGGTCGGCGCTGCCAAGCAGGATTTGGGCCTGCCCGAACGCGATCACCGGCGTAGGGCGTACCGGGCCGCTGCTCGATGCCGCCGAGGACGACGACGCCGCCTTGCGAGGAACACGCGAACGCATGCCGAGCGAGTCGCGCGCCTTTGCCGGCCGGGTGGCCGAGTTTCGGCGAGCGGCGAACGAGTCGGCCTCGAGGAAGGACGAGTCCCCGCCCGCTGTCGAGCGGGAGACGTTGGCCGCGCGCTCGTGCCCTGCCAGCGAATGGCTCTTGCGGTGCTGGCCGAGGCGCGACGTCCTGGCAGGCCCGGCCGGGTCGCGGAACGGGTTGGGCTCAGCCTCGAGCTGAATCGAGCGGAAAGCAGACTTGGCCGCTCCAAGCGCGACAGGGATAGCGGAGCGCTGGGACAGGCCAAATATCTCGATGGGCGGCTCCTCGTCGAACGCAGAGCCCGGCGCCGTGGGTACGAGGCGGGCGGCGCGGCGAGGGCTTGACCGCTCGTTTCCAGAGATTGACGGTGATTCGTCCACGTCCTCGGCCCGCAGGAGCGAGGGCAGCAGATTCCGTCTCGTTCCAGTCTGGTGGTCTGCAATACGCGTCGGCAGGGCGGCGATCGCAGAATGGCAGTCAGTTCGTCGTCACTCGGTCGATGCAGCGAGTCAGGGCCTGACGGGACGAACCAAAGCTCTCCTCCGACACCGGATCCATCTGCGGGGCGTCGAAGTTCTCAGTATCGAATGCCTCATCCGACGCGATCGATGCCTGTCCGAAGGCATACGGGTACGTCGATTCCTGGGCGGGCAACATCAGGGCGTCCTCGTCCTCGTCAAGGATGTCGCTCGGGTGGATGGTCTGATTCGAGTCGTCTGCCGACATGCTCTGCTCCTCGTCCTGGGCAAGCATGTCGCGGTCGAGCGGGGACGAGTCGGGCAGCTCAAACGCCGGAGGTCGGCGCAGGACGTCGGTCGGGTGGGGCACGTCGTGCTCGCCATTGGGCGCAAATGACGCCAGGGCGTGCGACCCGTCGAGCGAGTCCGCGGCGCCGTACGGCGGCGATCTCCATTCTGAAAAGCCAACGCCTGCCGCTCGATCAGGCGAGCCTTTGCGAGAAGTACGCGTTGATGTTCAGTGGCGATACAGCGACGACTGATAAGATCGAGTTTGTGCGGGGGGGGGGGCGGGGACATGGTGGGACGCACTGCTCGGTCGCTCGTCATCGCTGCGCGCAGCAGCAGCGGCGCCATCTGCGGGCCGCGCAGGAAGGAGGCAGCAACGTCAGCCGTTGAGCCCGGCTGGAGGACGGACACACGCAGACCTTGAGCGCACCTTTGCAACGCGATGAAGTCACCTCTCGAGGACCAGCCTGCGACAGTTGGGCGTGGCTTTCGGTCGGGGAGCTCGCCTTGGAGGCCTGCGACGACGGCGGCAGGTCGGCTTGGAACCGCTTCGGATGCGGGCTGCGAGGCGCAACGTACGACGACGACGTCTCTGCAGCAACGACGACAAAGGGCGACATCGAGTCAGTACGTCGGTTGGGCTCTAGGGTGACACACTTCCGCTGTGAGCAAGGAAGGCAGCGGAGGCTGGCGGGGGGCGCACCTTCGAGCCTGCCCTTCCCTTTCATCACGCGCGTGACCCCCTCGGCGTCGCCAGCAGCAGCAGCAGCAGCCTTCTCGTCGAGCTTGATCGTTGTGCTTTGATCGGGAGATGGACCCGCTTCCTCGAGGCCGATGACGATCATGTCGCCCTCATCAAGCGTCTCGCCGTTTCTGGTTGCGCGGTCGTCGGTCGCCTTGTTGTCCTTCCCTGCGGACAGACGGGCGGGGCGTTGTCGCGCAGCAGAGGTGGAGGAGCTGCTGGGGCCAGCCGCTGGGGCCGACGACGGGTCGTTGCCGAGGCTGCTGCGGGTGCGCATCCTTGGTCTAAACGCAGGACAGAGAGTCGTCGATGGGGAAAGGGCAAAGCCAGGGCGTAGGTGTGATGCAGGAGGACGAGGTGGAAAGGGGGAAGGAAGGCAAAAAGGCAGGCTCGTCGGCCAGGGCGACAAGGTTCGGAGTCGGCACTGACACGCGCGCCCGAGCGCCCGACTTCCCTCTTTTCTTCCGCCTCTCTGGTGTCGCTTTGATTGCGCTGTCCTCGCTGCTGCTCGCTTATATGGGATGCAGGCCCTGCCTTCCACAGGATGAGACGAGAACCACTCGGCAGGCGGCTGAGGCGCAGGCAAGTGCCGAAACGTCACACGCCTACACAGTCGATGACAGTAGGTAGACTGAGCAGGGGTTGCGGGCATGTGATCGTCAACAGCGTTATGTCAAGACTGATATCGCTCAAAGCAGGAGTAGGGTGTAACTGCGTGAGCGAGCGCCAGCCAATGGCGCCAGGAGAGGGTCAGCTTTCTAGGCATGCAAAGGGGTCCAGACGACCAAGAGGGGCCGGTGCGCGCACCCGACGATCATGGCCATGCCACCGAGAGGCGTGACGGGACCAAGGAAGCGGAACCTGCAAACGCGCGAAAGAGGATCAAGGCGTTGGCGGTCGTGTCAGTGCCGTCCCTGGCAAGAGGGCCAGGTTTGCGCGTGCAACAGAGAAAGAGAGCTGACTTCTTCTCGCGGTCGAGAACGAGCCCAAAGATGGAGGACGAGAATACGGCCGTGCCGGCGGCGATGAGGGGTCCGGCCCAGGCATGACGACCGAAGCGAGCTGGTCGAGATCGAGCGCATGGCAGGTCAGGTCCAAAGGGGTCCAGACTGCGGAAGTATGAGCATTGCGTGGCAAAGTCCGAGGATGGGCTTACGCACGGTGCAAAGAGACGGCGAGCAGCGCGACGCCGTTAAAGATCGCATAGTGACTGGCCGTCTCCCTGTAGAGGACAGACATGAGCCGAAACGTCAGCGGTTTGCGCTCCTGACCTCCTGCAGAGCAGGGTGTCCGCTTGCAGAGGTCTGGAAGCGGCTGCCGAGCTGACGACGCACCACGACTTGATGAGGTCGGGCGTGATACCGGCCCGCTTCTTCAGCCCGTGCGAGCCAAATGCGCCGCAGACGATACCGACACCAGCTGCGACGTGCAAGGCAGGATCCGCATGTCAGCATGACGAAAAGCAGATGGGAATCCGAGGCGGGGAGCTGGACGGACCCAGCCCGGCTCCGACTCGCCAAAGGGTTTGAGGAGCGACCTGCCCGCCGGGGTGATTGTCAGCTGGGTTGCCTCTCGAGAAGCACGTAGGCGGACGACCCTCCGACTCACCATCTTTCAGATAGCAGAGATAAAGGCAAGGCAGCCTTTGTAAGTTGTAAGAGTTGGGCGGTGGTTGTCGTCGGCTGCCTCGTCGTGTCGCCTCGAGCCTCCCTTTGCCCGCGTCGGCCGCAGCCGCGACTCCGTGCCTTCCAACCTCGCCCCGCCTTGACCTGTCGTCGTCCGTTCGACCATCACCTCGCCCCCCCCCCTTCCCTTCCTGTCATTCAGCCCTCTCAGGAACTCAACATCGCCTCTTTGAACCTCGTCATGGTCAAGCGCAAGGTCAACATCGCCCTCTTCCTCTGCGACACGCCGAACCAATTCGTCCTGGCCGCCCACGGCAACTACGTACCAATCTTCACGTCGCTGCTCGAGGACTCGCTACAGAACGCCGGCCTGGCCGACACGGTCGAGTTCAACGTTGACGGATACGACGTCGTCGGCGGCGAGCTTCCAGATGGTTCCCGCTTTGTCGAGGGCAGCGAGGGGGCGTACGACGGCATCCTGATGACGGGCAGCGGTGAGCTCCGTTCCACGCCCTCAACGACGCGCGCAGCGCGCTGACCCTGGCTCGCCCTCGATCTGTGCACTCGAATGACCAGCGGCCTGCTCGTTCGACGACGAGAAGTACCCCTGGGTGCCGCCGATCCTCACGCTCCTGCGCACTGTTGGCGACAACCACGCCCACGTCCGCATAATCGGAGTCTGGTGAGCCTTCTCCAGCCGCGCGCTCGACCGCGTCATACCTGCGCTCTCGCCCTTCGCCCTGCGCGTTTTACAGGATGACTCTTAATCCTCTCCCTGCCTTCGCAGCTTTGGTCTTCAGCTGCTTGTTCGGGCGTACGGCGGCAAGATCGTCCGCAATCCTCTCGGCTGGGAAGTGCGCCCCCGTCCCCCTCCCCAGCCTCTCGCCCCTGTCGGCTGGCCAGAACCACGTCGGACACTGACGCTGTCCCCGCTCCCGCCCCGACTGCCTTTAGATCGGCACGTACAAGATCGACTGCACGCCCGAGGGGGAGAAGCTGTTCGGCCAGCCCTCGCTGGACATCCAGCAGATGGTGCGTCTGTCGAGCGACAGCATTTCTGGCGCTCGAACGAAGCTGATCCTTGCCTGATTCCTTGCCTGATCGCCGTCGCGCGTCACGTTGGCCAGCATGCCGACCACGCCGTCGGCCTCCCACCGGACGGTTCTTCGTGGGAGCTGCTCGCCTCGACGAAGTTGTCGCTCGTCCACGCGCTCGCCTCCAGGTACCCGGACGGCAAGGTCCACTTCCTTGCGATCCAAGGTCACCCGGAGGTGCGCCCTTTCCCTTTCCACTTCTCCCTTCGCCGCGGATGACCAGCGCTGACGAGCCCGACGAGCCCTCGCCTCCGCAGTTCACACCGTCCATCGTCAACAAAATGATCGACCTGCGGTCGTCGACTGGCCTGTTCACGCCCGAGATGACGGTCGAGGCCCGTCGGCGGTGCGTCATGCCAGACGAAGGCAGGACAGCGTTCGGCGCCAAGATGTGGCAAGTGCTGCTGAAGGAGATATGAGGCCCGGCCTGAACGTTGTACTTCCCTTACGCGACCTTCCCATTCGCCCAACAGAGAGAGCGCCTGTGTAGGCATGAACAGATATTCCTGCCTGAACAAGAGAGCGACGTGGACGAAACCATGCTAACTTGGAGGCTGCCCTCGCGCCATCATCCCGAGCAGCCGCTTCAGCTCCTGCGCCTTCTCGTCCTTATCGAGCGTCGGCGTCTCGGGCAGCGTTCCCGGCTGCCCTGCCTGAGCTGGGTCCGCTTTGGTTGGTGACGGCTTGAAGTCGTCCTCGTCCCCGCTCCCAAAGATGTCCTCGTCCTCGTCCATGGCGTCGCTCCCCTCACCAGCTTCCGGCTCAGCATCGGCGACGAGCCCGACGCGGCCTTTCCAGTCGTGCATACCCGACAGCGCCGTGCAGACTCGCAGCGCCCGTTGCCGGCGGGCCTCGTGCGCTGGTGCGTCACCGACCGTCGCTTCTGGTGGTGGCTCGTGGGTAACGGCAGAATGCTGGGGGGGGGGGGGAGGCCGGCGGCGTAAAGAAGGGGGGGGGGGCGGTCGCGCGTCAATTCCAGCTCGACGGGCGACGCAGCCACCCGGACAGACGTGGTGAACGGACCGTGGACAGTAACGCCTGGATCCAGGCCTCGGCCGCCGGGTCAGACGGGATGTGCGGGTGGACGACGTGCTGCGACAGCGTGAGCGACGGCTTCGCGACACCGAACGAGCTGGCCTGCGGCGGCGCCGACGTCGCCGTCATGTGGTGGTTCAGGAGCGACAGGAGCGACATGACTCGCTGGTAGGCCGACAGTAGACTCGGCCTACACGTCCAATGAGAGCATTTTAGGCCTGTCAGCCTCAGTGCCGGCAGGCAGGAGTAGCAAAGGGGGAGGGCAGAGCTCACCAGCCGATGATGCCGGCCTCGCCGCCCCAGTTGATCATGCCCTGGATCTCCTCAATCGCGACGAGCAGCTGGCCGCAGGACGACCGCAGCGCCTCGACCTGGTCGAGCGGGAGCGACGCGTAAGGCAGCGTGTGATGCGGCGGTGGCGAAGGTAGGGAGGCCGACATCGTTTGGGGTCTGGGCCAAAGGTAGTGGCCGTTAGTGGGGAGCCGACGGCGATCCTCGACCTCTCCCCCCAAGCCTCTGCTTCTTCCCACCTCTAGCTGACTGGCACGCACTCTACTGACCCGCTCTCAGATTGAGCAGCAGGGAGAGCGGCGACTGGCTACATCCTGCGTGGTCGAGCGGGTCGGTGGCCGACAGATCAGGCCGTGAGGCTAGACCAACCAGTCTCGATGAGCTCGATGAGAGAGCACAGCTCGCTCACCGCCAGCTGCGCCACGAGCAACACCAAGGGGGGGGGGGTGAAGCTGGCCAAAGCCGGGCTGCCGTCAGACAGGGGAACGTGGGGAGAAAGGTGTGTGTGTGGGGGGGGAGGGGGTCATCAGAGATCTTTGAGGGGTTGGGGTTTGGGAGGCGAGTTTGGGACGAGTACGTGAGTGACGGGATTGGGGGCGAGGGGGGGGGGATACAGGTTCAGGTTCGAGCAGGGCGATTTGAGAGGGGGCAATGAGAAGCGCGGGGGGGAGGGGAAAGCAGGTGAGGGAAAGCACGAAGGAGACGCGCGCAGGCGGGCAAGGGTTCCCTTCAATGCTCGTCGTACGTGAACAGGCCGTCGACGGATCGCGTCTCCGAGTCGGAGCGCGAGCGGCTGACGACGGGCGGCGGCGGCGGCGGCGGCGGCGGGCGGTCGTCGTCGTCGTCTGGCCTCGTCGGCGGTTGGTCGCGGGCAGGTTCGACCGAGGCTGGTGGTGGGGCGTGGGCTGCATTTGGAGTTGGAGGCGTCTCGGTGGTCGTCGTCGTTGGAGGAGCGAGAGGCGGAGGGGTTAGAGGAGGAGGATGAGGAGGAGGAGGAGAGGCGTCGGTCGCAGTCGTGCTGGCGAGGTCGACGGGATGGTGAGGGACGGCGAGCGAAGGCAGGGACGACGACGAGGGTGTGCGGGGCGGGAGCGGTGGAGGCTTCAAGGGCGATCTCGGGGGGAGGTCTGGCGGGGGTCGAGGACCGACGTCGTCCTCTGCCTCGGCTGCCGCTGCTGCCGGGGTCCCGGCTCCGTCCGGCGACTCCTTGGGGTTAACGCCGCCGGCGAGCGTGCGGTTGGCCGGGGTCGACGCGTGGCGCGTCCGGTCGAGCTGGGCGATCCGTTGCAGGTTGGCCTGGGCCGACCAGCTGCCGACGGGCGAGGAAGAGGTCGACAGCGTCGGCTCGTCTGGCTCGCCGGCGATCCCAGCGAGGGACGACGCAGAGGTTGAGGAGGGCAGGAGGGCCATGGTGATCGGGTGCGAGGTGGTCGAGGTCGACGTGGATCGCCCGCGCGTCGCGGACCCAAGGACGGACGGCGATGGGCGAGCCGGCAGGGCAGGCGCGGAAGAAGGCGTCGTCTGGCCCGCCGGGTGAGCGTCAGACGTCGTCGGTACCGGCGCCGGGGCAGTGCCGTCTTCGTCGCTCGGGATAAAGCCCGCTTCGAGCGCGGCTTGGTGCGACGACGGCGAGAGCGACGAGCCTTCGACCGTGGATGCCGACGCGCCGCCCGTTGGCGTCCCGACGCTGCCGAACAGGCGGTAGACGCTCCCGAGCCGACGATTGCGACCGTCAAACGACGACGAGACCGACTCGATCGACCGCGCGTCGGCCGTCGGATCGTCCGGCGAGGACCCTGGCGCGGGCGCAGGCTGCGACGAGAACGACTGCTCGGCCGACCGCCGCGAGGCCGGGATCGAGGGGATCGACATCATCTTGCTCGCGCCCATCTGCGTGCGGACGGGCGCGTGCGTCGTCGGCGGCGGCGTCTTGCGCATGTCGAACGACGAAGCGGGGGAAAGTGACGGCGGGGCCGGTCCTTTGCCAGAGGACGGGGATGGGTCGCGCGCCGATGTGGACGACAGCGCCGTCGTAGGGCCCCTCGGCGCAGGGACCGCGCGCACGGGCGACGTGCCCTTGCCAGGCGAGGGCGATCGCGCGAGGCTCGGCAACTGGGCGCTGGTGGAAGGAGGATCCTGAGCGGCAGCGGCCGAGGCCGGCGTCGCGAGCTGGGCCGACAGGCGCTCAAACAGGTCCTTTGAGCCGCCCGACGATGTCCCGCCCCTATGGCCGGCTTCGCCCTCGTCCGCGCTGCCTTCGTTCAGCGTCCCGCCCTTGCGCTTGCTCGCCCAGTTAGCGCCCCACTTCTTGGCAGCGTTGCGCGCCTCGAGCCCAAGGTTCGTCAGCGCCTGCTTGTCGGTGTTGCGGTTGCGCCAGGCGGTGACGACCGACGCCGCCGTGAGGTTGCTTGCGGTCGGCGACGTGGACGGCTCCGAGTCGGCTTGCATCGAGTCGGACAACGACGCCTTGGACGGCGAGGTCGCGGGTTGCTCGCGAGGCACAGAGCTGCTGGCGACGGACGAGTCGAGGACGTCGCTGTCGACCTTGAGCGGGGGGACCGAGGCCGACCGCCCGCGCGCCCCAAGACCAGTCTCCGAAGACGATGCGACCGACACGAGACTCGCCGCAGATGACTCGACCGGCTCGTCCTTCTCCTTCGTCGTCGACGACGACTTGATCGAGACCGCCCGGATGCTCTCGGTGATGGGCTTGCTGCCGAACCACGTCTTTTTGCCGAGCGTCGACGTCGAGGCCGCGTGCTCGAGGCTCGACGGCGCCGTCTCGATGCGCGAGACACCGTGCCCAGCCGGACGCGCGTCCGTGTCGGCCGTCTCGATCGATGAGGTCGTGCCCTGCCGCTTGCGCAGGCTGCCGGAAAACAGCGAGGGCGCAGGCGAGTCGATGAGCGTTTCGTTCGACTCCGCCGGCGGCTCGACCGTCACCTCGACCGGCATGTCTGCACCAGGAGCCGTGGGACTAGCACCGGCCGCGGCCTTGTCGGTGCAAGCCGCATCGGCAAAGATGCCGCCGCGCGTCAAACCAGTTGTGTCGAACCTGCAGACACGAGCCCCGATGTTCAGCAGGTTGCGGTGCGTGACGAAGACAGCAGCCGAATGCAAGATTCGGCGACGAACCAAGGGATATCGTCCATGTTGGGCAGGACCACCGACTCGTGGAAGACCTCGCGCAGCTGTTTCTCGATAGGCTTCAAGATCAGGCTCCACTTGATCTGGGTCGCGCTGACGACGGGCTCGACATTCTTCCGATAGAAGGACGAAGGGCTGCATGTCAGCGACGAGGAGACACGCGGGCGAGTCGAAGGCGTCGATGCAAAAGCACGCACGATCGTCATCTTGGGCTCGCCCGAGAAGCCGTACCACAGTCGGTTCGAGGGCGGGCCCTTGACGCGCACGCGCAGGTCGCCCTCAATCTCCTTTATGATGACGGCGAGCACGAGCGGGACCTGATAACTCTTGAAGCGGCCGCCGAGCGACAGCGTTGCCGTCGTCGTGACCGACACACGCAGCTCGCCCGGGTACGAGACGAAGACCTCTATCGAGGCCTCGCCCTGCGGCGTCAGGTCTTTGAGCATGGGACGCGAGAACGTCGGTGGGGGCGACGACAATGAGACCTGAGTGACGGTCAGGGGCGAGAGAAAGGACGGCAGGGCCAGGCGATGCAGCTTCTTGTGCAGCTTGCTCTTGATGAACTGAGCGGCGCCGGGGGCGAAGCGCGGCGCAAGCAAGTGCGTTAGCCAGGGCGCGACACTCGCGGGGGGGGGGAGGGGGTCGAGACGATCCAGCGACGCACATCTTCGAGCCATGCCGTCCTGTTGATGCCGAGAAAGATGCGACCAAAGATGGCATTAAACCAGCGCATCGGGATCTGGTCGGGCTCAGCGTCGAGCTTCTCGATCAGGTTGACCATGTCCTGCGCGAGAGAGCAAGAGAAGGGTAAGAGGTCGTCAGCGGCCTTTCCATCGGCGTCCGGACAGCTCTCGGGACGGTTTGACGCAGCCAAATAGACACACCTGCTCCGAAAAGACGGGCTGCAGACGCTTGAGTGGCGGGGCGTGAGGGTCGTCGGACGAGGCATGCTTGAGGGCGAGGTACCAGCTGTGCGGACAGTGGTCAGTGCGCATGCACGGTAGCGAAGGTCAGGGGAGACAAATGAACGACGCCTCACTCCTCCATCTCAATGTTGCTCGGTACGAAGAGGAACCACGCCGTCGGGTGTAGTAGCGGCGTTGGGCTCCTCTCGCGCTTGACGCCTGCGCCCTCACCCCCGTCTGTCGCCGAACCGTTGCCGGCCGCGTCGTTGGCCGCCGCCGCCATGCTCTTGTCGAGGCTGCTCGTCGTCGCTCGCTTGCGCGGCTTCAGGTGGATCGCGTTGCGCTTGGCGTAGATCTCGCCGTCGAGCAGGCCGTCGATCGGGTAGAACGTCACGTCGTGCTGCTGCAGGTCGAGCACGGCGTGGCACTCTTCAAGCGTCTCGGACGTGTAGAGGTAGAGGATCGAGCCCTTGCAGGCGGCGTAGAAGAACTCGGGCGGCGGCACATACGTGTGCGTCGGCTGCGGCGATGGCGAGCCATCCTTGCCAGAGGCATCCTTGCCCGACCGAACCGACCTCAGGAGCAGGGATGAGTAGGTTGACGCCGCCGACGGCTGCGCCGGATCGTTCACCGGTGAGGCCGGAGCGCTGCTGCCCTGACCGTCCTGCGTCCGAGGCTTGAACGACTTTCGCGCCGTCATCCAGCCATACCTCGGCGGCAGACCCTTGGTCGCCGACGGCTTGACCTGAGCCTCGTCGGGCGGCGAGGGTGTCGCTGGCGAGTCGCTCGCGATGGCCGCCTTGACGAGCTTGGACGGGTCGGGATCGCCGAACGGCGAGCTCGTGTAGATGTCTGGCGTCAGGAAGGGCAGGGCAGCGAGCGTCCATCAACAGAGGGTCGAGGCTCAACCGTGCGAGCGAGGCAAGGCAGGAGAGGGCAGCACTTACAGAAGGCGAGGCCGAGCAACGGGAGGAGGGTCAGCCCGCCCAGCAGGTACGCCACGAGGAATGAGATTAGGCCGCCCATCGCGAAGCCGACAGAAGGGGGCGCGCGATGCAGGGAAGCGAACGGGCCTCGAGTGGTCCCAAAAGCTGTTGTCGAGGTGCTATATGAGGGCGAGAGACGTCGAGGCTGAAGGTTGAGGTCGAGGGAAGGCAGCCAGGAGGCATCAGCTCAGCCCATCTCGCTGCGGCCGAAACGAGCCCTGTGGTCGCGTCCACATGACGACGACATCCCCAACTTTCATGGGCCCCCTCGCAGCACTCGCTCCTTCAAGAATCGCGGTCGGTCGTGATCGTCTAGGTCATGATGGATCGTGGTCTCGTCGTTCTCTTCCTCCCTCGCCTCCCGCTCTCCAATCTTCTTCACAACTCACACCGCAGCCCACTCCCTGCGCCACGCACCCGCTGTCGCTCGCGCACGCGCTGCCACTCTGCGTCGCCGCCGCCGTACTGGCCGATCTTGCCCGCCCGACGCATGTGGCCGAAGACGACGTAGCGCTCAAGTGCGCGCGGCCGAAGGACCGGGAAGTGTGGTCGGAGGACCTGGTCCGGTGTCGGCGGGCGCGTCATTGGCAGCAGCGGCAGCGATGACAAGTACGCCTCCTGGCCGTCCGAGCAGGAGACCGCCGTCGACGGCGGCGAGACTGGCGCGGTGGACGACGGACGCGATGGCCAGAGCGACGTGGTTGGCGCCGTCGGCAGGGCAAAGAGGTTGGTCAACCTGGGCTTAGCCGGCGCCTGTGGCGGTCGACGGGACATTGTCCTCGATAGCTTCGGCCGGGGCAGCGATGTGGTGGTCCGGACAGGGGACGGCGACCGAGGCCGAGTGAGAGGGCACGACCCAAGTTTGACCGGCGAGCGAGTGCATGACCGCGAGCGAGAACGTCGCTGCTGCTGGTCTGCGACCGAGGAGGGTCCGGTAATTGGAGTGGTCGCCAACGAGTTGCCGCCACTGCCGCCGCCCACAGCCTGGCCCGCCGCCGGCGATCGGTCCCGCCGCCTGCGTTGAGCGCCCGTGATGGGCAGGCTCTTGGTGAGGCTGCCCTTGAGGCTGCCGATCGCTCGGCCGAGCGCCCACTCGAAGCCGCCCTCGAGTTCCTCGACTAGCGACTCGCCTCCGGGTTGTTGCCGCGACCGCCAGCGCGGCCGCGGCGCTGGCCGGTCGGGAAACGCCGTAAATGCCGACAGCTCGTCAGCCGGCGTGAGCAGAACAGACGACGCCGACGAATCGGCCGACCCAGATAGAGCAGGAGTCGTCGAGCTGAGCGAGGACGAGAACGAGGCAAGTAGCGTTGACCAGTGTGTTGTTGTACTGGAACGGGCCCGCCGAAGGCTGCTCCACGGTGACGCTGACGTCGCGGGCGGGCCGCACACTCCCCCGGCGTCTCCGCCGATGTCGTCGTCGGCGAACAGCAGCGGCCGCTCACAGCAGGGGTCGGGACAACGCGACATGCTCTGGCCGAGACGCGACGGCTTAAAAGCCCCTCTGAGGTCGTCGGCGGAAGATGACAGGCTAGCGACCGCGGGCGACGGGCTCGTCCGGGAGGGTCGTGCGGCGCGTGGGGTCGACCGGCGGCGGCGGGGGATGGCCGAGTACGGTGCCGGTAGGCCCTCAAGATCTGTCGCCGACAGAACCAGCGACATCTGGAGGGGAGAGGACTCCTTGAACGGGATTCGGAAGAGGAGGAGGGCGGAGGGATAAGGAGGGCAGATGTGGTTGGGTGGGAGAGTCAAGCGGTCGAGTGGTTGGGTGCGCGCGGAGGAGCTTGCCGCCGCCGACCGGGAAAGCTCCCGCGTGGGCTCTCAACCGCCGCCCAAAGAGCTCAACGACGATTCGACGGGCCTCGGCCTCTGCGCCTACCACCGATTTCACCTATCAGACCAATTCTGCACTCAGCGCCCTGCGTCCGACCGCAGGCAGGACCTTCCAAGGCCGGAATTACGATATCAACGAAAATGGCCAAGAAGGGCGAGGCTACCGAATGCAGGGGAGCTGGTCGACGAGGGGGTCGCCAGCAGCAGCTGTCTCGCCGCCCGCGCAGGCCGGAGCAGCATGTGGGGGCGCTCGTCAGCGCGCGCGGCCAACTCGTCGTCGTCGTTGCCGCCCTACGCCCTTTACCTGCCTCTTCGAAGCGCTTTTAGCGACGGACCCGTCGAGGCCGGTCAGCCCGTGCTGCCCGTCGGCGAGACGTCGTCCGGTCGTTTCCTCGCCAACTGGTGCCAGGCTAATGAAGGAGCTGACAGGTCACTGTGGGTGAGGGCTGCTGCGCGAGGGTCCGTCACGCTTGGGAGCGAGCTTTGGGAGAGCGCCCCGACCTCGCCATCGCTGTCCTTCCTCAATACCAGCGAGCCTACTCCCTCCTCCTTCCAAACCCCATCCATGCTGCCGCTCTCCTTCGGGAACAGCTTCTGGTCGCACGACTATCGGTCCGGACTTGAGGTCCTGTACTCGAAGCTCGAGCAGGTGCGTCGTCGCCCTCGGCCTTGCAGCTCACCAGCTCGCTGACCACGAGCTCGCTCCCCCAACCCCCCCCCCCTTTCCCATCTTTGGCACAGGGCGTCGAGGAGAACCAGCAGATCATTGACTTTCTAAACCATCGGGCGCTCTCAACCAAGGAGTACGCGCTCACTCAGATCAACTTTGCCGGGCTCGAGAGCAAGAAGCCAAGAGGCTTCGACCGAGACGAGGGCGCCGGTCTCCTCTTCACATTTCGCGGTCTCGAAGGTGCGCCCCTCCTGTCGGGCTGTCACCACGATAGTCTCACTCCTTTCTTGTTCTCAGCCCGACAGGCCCTCAGAGGACATGGCAGCTGAAAGAGCTTGCTATGCGTTCTTGGTTTTGCCTCAAAAGCCCAGTCCAAGGCCCAGGGCAAGGTCCATCTCCAGTACTCGCGCTCGCTCTCGGACCTCGTTGAGCTCCCGTTTGCGAAGTGGACGGACGAGCACGAGAGCCGTCTCGTCGACTCGAAGCGCGCCGTCCTCGAAGGCTGGATCGGCGCCTGGGAGCAGCAGCGCGAGGACCTGAGCAAGCTCAAGAAACGGCGGGGCGAGCAGGCCCGCAAGGCCGAGCTCGCCGAAGCCGAGTGCGTCCTGGTGCTCTGCTCTGCGAGCGCAGCCAAGCTCTCGTGCAGAGAGGAGCATACCGCCGACTCACCCTCTCCTTTCCTTGTGCTCGACCGCAGGGCGCGGTTCTCAGCGCCGGGTGGGCAAGTGCAAGATACAGACTCGGCCAGTACGACGAGCCCCTCGTCCACCTCTGCAACCAGCGGGCTTCGGCGCTCGATGACGGTGCGTGCGAACTCGCTCTCCTACCATTGCGCTCTCAGCCACGCTCGCTGACGCTTCCTGCCGATCCTCGCATGAGACCTTGTAGCTGTCCGAGCGCATCACGAGCAATATCAAGAAGCAATTCGGGGAGGACGCGCCGCCCGCCGTGCCCGAGAAGGAAGGGCCTGCGTTTGATTCGTCCGGCGCCCTCAGCCCTTCGCCGCCGACCTCGGCCGGCTCCGATCAAACCTCATCGCCGGCGCCGACCATCAGCGGGCCTCAGGAGAAGCCATCAATCGCGGTCGACACGTCGGTTGGCAAGGCCGAGACGGCGCCGCCGACGCTGCTACTCGCCGGCCTGTCGCTTCCGGCATGGAAGGCGACTGAGCTTATCACCGCGGCCCGTGAGCAGCTCGCTCTGCGCACAGTCCACCTGCCGCTGCTCGGCGAGTACGCGGGTTGCTTCACCGGATACGAGCTTGTTGGATTCCTTCAGCAGAAGGTCGAAGGGTTTGGCGAGAGCGAGGAGATGGCGCGCGAGGCCGCGCAGGAGCTCGTCGAGTCTCTCGGCGTCGTCCGCCGCGTCGTTGCCGTCGGCAAGGGCTCGTGGGGCCGCGACGAGGAGTACTACCAGTTCACCGACTGGTCGTTCCAGCCCGACAGCGAGGCGCTCCGGCAGCGCATGGCGTTCCCGTCGTCGCCCTCTTCGCCACTCGCGTCGCCCGCGGTCGGTGCGGCGTCGTCGCTGCTAGCGCGCTCCGGCTCGATCCTGTCGGCTAGATTTGGCTCGCACAATGCCCAGCAGCCGACCGTGCCGCCACACATTCGCGCGCGGCAGGACGCCGACCACATTGAGGGTGTCTACCGGACCGCCGTCCGCAAGCTCGACCGCACGCGCATGCGCATGGAGGAAGTCGTGCAAGACAGCCTCGTCCTCCTCCAGCGGTGGGAGGCTGACCGGTTGGCGGCAATCCGGACCGTTCTGCGCGAGTACCAGCGCTTGACAGCCTCGCTCCCCGCTGCGCTCCAGCCGTCGTTCGAGACGAGTGACCTCCTGCTCGACGCCTACTCGCCCGCTTCGGACCTCGACGCCCTTATCCAGCGCTACCGCACCGGCAGCTTCCGTCCCCAGGTCGACGTGTACGAACCTTTTGCCGACGCCTCGGCTAATGTAGTTTTTGGCGGCGACGTATACCGCTGGGCCGAGAGCGTTGGGTGGAAGCTGCCGGGCGAGAAGGAGCAGGAGGCCGAGGAGGGCGCTCTGCTGCCGCCGGTCGTCCGCGCCTTGCTTGCCCGGCTTGAGCACGGCTATCCCGAATTGCCGAGCGACGACGGTGCGTGACGTTGCAATCTGCCATCGTCTGTGAGTCGGTTGCTGACGCAGGCAGTCGCGCTCCCAATCACTGCGCAGAGCGCCGCAAGACGTGGGTCTACGAAGTGCCGCTCCAAGCGACGCATGCGCTGCGGGATGCCCTCGTCTCACTTCCGGACGGCGCCGCGCACGTCCCAGACGACGTGCTCAAGCGCGACTTGCCTGTCATTGCTGCGACCCTCCGGTGCGTCTCGCGTGGACCTTGTCGCTCGACCTGCCGCTGATTGGTTGGCTGACGCCTGTCTGCTGGTGTACACTCGTTCCTCGCAGCTTGTGGCTGCTTGAGCTCGCGATCCCGCTCGGCCCCGACTACGACGACGTCAAGGCTGTCTATCCCTCGGTTGGCGCTGGCGCCAGCAAGGATGACGCGGCCCACAAGGTCGAGGAGCTTAAGAGCCTGCTGCTGCGGATCCCTAAGGTCCGGCTAGTCGTCTTGGACGGCATCGTCGGTCACCTCAGGGTGTGAGTCAAGCGAGTCCTTCGCTGCTTTTCGGCCACGAGTGACTGACTGAGAGCCTCTCCCTCCTCTTCTGGTAGCCTGGTCAACGAGACGGGCAGCGCAGAGCCCGACGAGACGTACATCTCGAAGCTGGGACACTCGCTCGGTCGAGGTGCGCCCAAAGTCATCGTCCCTCTCAGACGACGTCCCCCCCCCCACCCGGCGCCGCTGACCAGCATGCTCTCCCCGCTTCTCGTAACAGCCATCGTCCGGCCCGAGCTCGACACGTCGCTTTCGATCGAGGACCGCGCACCGTCTGTCTTTGTCGCCGACCTCGTCCGCCTCCACCAGGACGTCTTTCCGAGCGTGATCGCCGCCCGGCGGGCCGAACTGGACAAGCCAAGGCCGGTGCGCAAAAACACGCGCCTGATCGACCGCCGACCCTCGCGCTCGATGAGTGCGTCCCTGCTTCCCTCCTGTTTTCGGACGATGATGACGGAGAACGACCGCTGACGTCGCTCTATTCACCCACTGCAGTGTCCGACGAGGAGCGAGCCAGCATGCAGGTGCAGCTCATCGCCGGGGGCGCCAAGTCGCCAGGTTTGCCTGGCGTTCCTCCGTCGCCCGGCCGACCCTACGTACCGCGCAACGAGAACTCGGCCCGGCACGAGACAAGCGAGCAGATCAAGGAGCGAGTCGAGACATCGAAGCGCATCTCTCTCACCAAGCTCCGCGTGCAAAAGGAGCAGGACGACGAGCTGCCACCAGGCTTCACCGTCCAGCCGCCGACACCGATTGGCAACACGTCGCCCAAGAAGCCGTTCGAGGGAGCTGAGGCCCAGGACAAGGCGTTCACGCCGCCCGCCGAGGAACCTGCGTCGGCCACGCCGGTCGCAGCGTCGCCCGCCGCCAACGCGCCGCTCGTACAGAACGACGACGATGACGACCGACCGCCGATGTTCGCACCGCCCAAGGACGACGACGACGGTACTTTTAGTCCGCCGTCGGAGAATACCTGCGTCGATAAGCCTTTCTCGCCGCCCTTAGAGGACAAGGCCGCCGAGATCGCTTTCTCGCACAAGGCCAGCACTGAGCGCAGGCCCGGTCCGCCGTCGATTGGAGGCCCGCGCGGTCCCCGCGTGGGAGGTCCCCGGGGCGCTAGGCTCGCGACTCCCTCAACAGGCTCCGCCGCCGCATCGGACGCCAAGGTACGCCGCAATACTTCTCTTCTGCTGGCGTCCAGGGCCGCAAGTGCATCCGCTGACCCTGCCACCAGATTGGCCGTTCCAGAGCGGGTAGCTTCACTCGGACCGCCCAAGCCATGTGAGCGTGGCCTTTCTGCTCTGATTCAGCTCGCTTGACCTGCCTGACTGAATTGCGGTCCTTCTCGCAGCAACCTTGAGGACGAGTGACGACTTCCCTGCCTTCCTTCCGCTTGAACCACCACTCCCTCCCCTTCATTCTTGACGACCTCGCCTGCACTCATTTTCCCCTACCTTCTTTGACGAACGCGCGATCCAGCTCTCGACATGCAATGCCTCTTCTTTGGTTGCGCGCAATGCTCCTCTACTCACACGTCGTGAGCATGGGCAAGTTCGACGTGCAAGTGTCGGAGCGCATGGTACTCTTGCGACGCGACGAAAGTCCGACGCTCGGACCCCATCTCCATCCTTCCAACATCTCGACGCCCACCTTGTAGCCCCAACAAGCCCAGCCTCTGCAAGCCCCACCACGCCAAGATGATCCTCACCCACACTATGTCGTCACCCGCCCTGTCGATTGAGCTCTGGCTGCGAATTCTGCGCCAGCTCCGCTACCTCGACCTCAAGGTGACGCAGCTGTACAACCGCTCGTTCCGCGAGCTCTACCGCCACCCGACGCTCGACGGCGTCACCTACCGCGAGGGCCCGGACCCGGCCAAGATTCGAAAGGCCTTAGGCCTCGACGGCCTCGACGACCGCATGCACTACTTCGGCTTTCGTCTGCACCTCCTGCTCGATGCCGACGAGGCGTGCCGCCAGTTCCCGACCGCCGCCTGGTTCTTCTCGACCTCGTTCGAGCGCGTCCCCATCCTAAGTGGCAAGCCGCCCGCGCTGCTGCGCGCCAACCCAGCCCAGCGTGAGATGGCGACCGTTCCAGCTGTCACCGATCTCGTCGTCTCGCTCTCGTGGGACAGCGTCGAGCCGGAGCCGATCGATGTGTGCAACGTCACCGGCGTCACGGTCGGCGACGTTGTCCGCGCGCTCGGCGAGCTGTGCGAGGACTCGCTCGCGCAGGACGACGACGACTCGGTCGCGCGCTCGCTCGACGCCCTCGCCAGCGGCAACGGCGACGTCGAGTGGGAGACGAACCTCGGTCTCAACCCGGACGGCAACCTGAAGCTTAGCGTCGAGATGGCCGACATGCCGTGGTCGTGGCCGGCCGCGCGCCTCGACCAGTACCGCGGTGCGTGGCTTGACTGCGTGCTCGTGGCTGCCAGGCGATGCAGCCGTCGGATCCCCTCACTGACGACCGTCGCGGCTGCCGCTTCTCTTCCCCCGAGTGCGCAGAGGACAACGGTATCCAGCCCGACCCCGAATTTGCTGCCAGATTCACCGAGATCTTGATGGCCACCATGGGAGGCGGGTTGGGACGACGTCTGTGAGCGAGGTCAGTCAGAACCATGAAGGAAACCGGTTGTTGTCGCGTCCGCTCTGTCGTTGACTCTGGCTCGACCTGACCCTCGCAGATTGCGCTCGATGCAGGGGTGACGGGGGGGGGGGTCAGATGACGGAGGGGAGCCAGCCGTGGACAGACGATGACATGCGCTTCTTCTCAACTGGATCTTGGGCGCTGCGCTGCTCATCCGGTCGCAGTTGAGTGCCGTACGCCGCCACCACTGCACTCTCCTGCTCGGCGGCAAGCTGGATGCGTGTTCGACGCGCATATCTGGTTGCGTCGAACCCTTGTAACTGCTCGGTTGTCCGGCATGCCGAGCGACGGTGATGTGCGCGCAACCTGGGGCTGAGGGGGCAAGGTTAATGAGTACGATGGGCATTGGCAACAGGCATCGTTTGCCTGGTCAGCGCCGCGTCAACGTTTCTCCGGCACGTTAGGTATTGACCCATGCGATACTCCCGTGCGTGCCCGACGCTAAGAATCGGCTGAGATGAAACGACCGCGATTGAGGGCTCGCAGGAGGGTCGCTGTCGGGCACAAGGGCAAGGGGCGGCAGCGTAGAGGAGCATGAAATAGGCAACCAGGGTTTGTGGCCTGTCGCCCGTCGACAAAAGCTGCAGAAATTTAAAGACGACGTCCACGTCGTCCCTATTCAAGCGCAAGAGAAGAACGAGATCAGCGAGTGCGGCGAAGCAAAGAGCCAAAGAAAGAGGACGTACACCCTTGCGGCGGGTGCAGTCGGAGGGGACGGGGGTGACGTCCTCAATGCGACCGATCCTCATGCCGGAGCGGGCGAGGGCGCGGAGGGCCGACTGGGCACCGGGGCCGGGGGTCTTGGTGCCAGTGCCGCCGGTGGCGCGGATCTTGACGTGGAGGGCAGTGATGCCGATCTCCTTGCAGCGCTCGGCGCACTTCTGGGCGGCCAGCATGGCGGCGTAAGGCGACGACTCGTCACGGTCGGCCTTGACCTGCATGCCACCGGTGATGCGGGAGATGGTCTCCTTGCCCGACAGGTCGGTGACGTGAACGAAGGTGTCGTTGAAGCTAGCAGGAGCAGGGGAGGAAGGAGGAGGCAGTAGGTTCAGGACGGGCAGGTGAGCTGGAACACGACCGGGCGATCGCGGTCTTGACCAGAGCGAAGAAAAATCACGCACGACGCGAAGATCCGGGCGACACCGAAGACGAGCTCGCCCTCGGCAACCTGGGGTCCCATGGTGGTGGGGACGTCCTCGGTGGTCTTGACAGTCTTCTTGGGCTAAAGGAGGGAGAGGGCGTGGATGCGGGCGTCAGGCAAGTGACGTCCAGGCCTCGAGAAGCACTGACGAGGAAGAGTCACGCACAGCCATTTTGACTGCATCCGACAGAGCAGTCGAAAAAGCAAGCAGGCGAGCGAACGGGCCGACGAGGAGGCAGATTGGGCGGGGGGCGACGGCGGGAGCGGCAGACGACCAGGAGACACATGGCGGCAACGGCAGCGACGGGACGAGCGCAGCGGGGTAGGAAGACGAGCACGAGAATGTTAGCAGCAGCTCTCTTGCCAGGCAGGTTGTCTGCTTGCGGGCAGCACAGCGAGATACGAGAGGTACGCACAGTGCTTGAAGTCGAGGTGAGGGACGGAGGGACGAGGGGCAAGGACGAGCTCGCTGCGAGGAAAAAACCGTCGGGCGGGCGGCGCAGGGCAGCGGGCGGTCAGTTTTCAAACTCCGGGCGGGTCCGACTGAAGAGTGGGCGGTCTCGCGACCGGCAGCCATGGCAACGGGGTCAGAAAAGGCTCCGACAATCGTACGCGTGACAGAGGGGGCCACTTGCGGGCGGCAGCAGGCGTGGTCCAGGCATCGCATCGAGATTGAGAAGGGGAGGAGAATCGCCCGGGGGGGGGGGGGGGGGAAAAGAGAGAGAGCAAGAGAGCGTGAGAGGGCAGGTGTACAGCTGTCTAATCAAAGGGGCGGCGCGCCATGTTGAAACTCCTTCATCGGCTCGGCCCTCAGCAGCGCCTCGGCCGCCTCCTTGTCCTTGCCAGTCAGCGCCGTGTCCTCACCGCCGTTCGCCTTGAGAAAAGCCTCGACCTGAGCGGGTATCACAGGGAAGGTAATCGACGGAGGTTAGCGTCAGTCGGACGAGAGGATTTCCATCGCTCCGGGGTGAGCGAACGCACCTCGTCCATGACGCCGTCGTCCTCGCCGTCGGCCCCGCCGTCCTCGCCATCGTCGTCATCGTCGTCGTCGTCGCCAACCTCGTCGATGGCGAAGCGTTGCCGCTCCATGACGGCCTCATTGGCGCGGTCCACCATGTCTCGCTCCTGACGCTGCCTCCGCTGCTGTTCGTCGACAGGGTTGGGGCTCGACGCGCCGCCCGATATGGACGACGGCCGGTGGACGACCGAAGGGTTGGGCGAGCCGTTCGGCGTCAGCATTGACCCGCGGCGCGGCTCTGAGACGGGGATGACGGGGCTGTCGGCTTTGGCGATGGACGGCCGGTGAACGACCTGTGTGGCGCCAAGCACAAAGCGAGGGCGGGGTTTCGGTCAGGACACAGTACCAGAGGAAGGCTTGAGCGTCTTCGAACCGAGCTCAACGCACCTCGTGCCGGCCCAATCGGGCACCCACGCCGTCGGCCAACTGAACAAAGGGGGACGAGATGAATTAGCGCCGAGCCCAAGGACGTCTTATTCGACGCGCAAGATACAGCGAACGCACCCGGTTGAACGTTGTCATGTTCTCGTTAGTCAGGACAAGGTTTTTGAAGCCGCCCCACAGGCCCGACTTGGCCTCCTCGGCCGCCTTGTTGCTGTAGTCGCTGACAGGTTCGAGCTGGAACGACGCCGACAGGTCGCGCTCAAAGAAGGCCTCGAGAAGCTCATCGGCGAGGATGACCATGCGGAAGGTCGCGAGCGAGAGATAAGGCTTGCTGTGGTGGCCCGGCGTCGATACCGCCGAGCTGGCGCGCGACCGGCCTGGCTTGGCCGCCGTCGCCTGGTCCGTCTCGTCGATCGGGATCAGGTTGGCCTGCTCAGCCGCAGGCGGTGCAGCGACGGCATCGGGTGAGGTCGCGTCGCCGAACTCGTACGCATTGAGGATGAACTTGGAGACGGCGGCGAGGAAGGCGTCGCCCGGCTCATTACGGAAGATGAACAGCAGCGACTCGGACAGCTGCAGCACCTCGTCCTGCGAGGAGGACGCGCGGAAAGTTGCTAATCAGCCTGGGACACCAATTCAGAATCCGGGAAGGGGAGGGCGACGGGGCGTACCTTGGTCAAGAACCCGTCGCGGTCGCGGTCCTTTCCAAGGGAGGGAGCAGAGCCGTCAGTGAACCCACCAGATCAGCAGCATCAGGAGGCTGCGACAGGCGATGTCGGCAACTCACGTGCAGCGCAAAGAACCACTCCATTGCGTCCATCAGCCCTGCGCCCATGATCCCGTTCAGGCCCGTGACGATGTCCTGCAGCGAGAGCGAGCCTTTGAGCGATCGATCCCAGGTGAAGAAGATGCGGTTGATGAGCTCGTGCTCGGCGACCTTGCGGTCGACGCGGCGGTAGCCGAGCGTGATGGTGACCGTCTCCTCGCGCGCCCAGGTGACTATCTCAGAGAGGAAGACGCTGCAGGAAAGAACGAGAGGGGGTCAGCGTCCGATTTTCCAACTCTGCAGTTGAATGGCAGCGCAGCAGACGCACTGGAACGTCCGGAGATCGATCCGCGTCTCGGACCGGCCGTCGTCACCCTGGAACTGGACGGGCTGCGTGACGTCGCCTGGCGCCTTGGACGGGTCGATGGCCACGACGGCGTTGAAGAACTTGTCGTAAATGATGGACGTCTGCGCCGCCGTGAAGCGGTGGCCCTTGAGGTTGCGGACCGCGGCGCGCTTCGAGAACGTCTCAATCTCGTCGGCAATCTCAGCCCGGAAGCGCTTGCGCTCAGACACGATCGTCTCCTCGGTGATGATGCTGAACTCGCGGAAGGCGACGACTGCAAAGAGCAGAGGAAAGCATCAGCGGACGCCGTCGGCGACGAGTTTTCGAGAGGTATCCAGAAAGGGGCCGCACCCAGCAGCTCCTGGAAGTTGGTGATGGCTCGTACGCGCGGGTCCTCGTGGTCGGGGTGCGCAGAGTCGCCAATGGTGGCAAAGTAGCTCCGGAAGAGGCTGTTGTCAAATGAATCAGCGTTGAGCTTTTGAGTCCGGGACAAGAGTGGCAGCGGACCCACTTGATGAACATGCCGTCATCGGTGACCTCGAGCAGCGCTTCGCCGTTGATCTTCAGGATAGCTGTGAGTCGAGCAAGGGCAGGCAGGCGACCGACGGGTCAGCGCCGAGCCTCACTGAGCAGAGGAAGACGTCAACGCTGACCGAGGCCGATCTGGAAGAGGACCTTGGGGCCCATCGCCATGAAGCAGTCGACGATACGGAAGGCGAAGATGAGCGGCATCGAGTTGATGTAGAGGCTCAAAAACCACCTGCGGAGCGAACGGCCGGTCAGGCGTCAGCGATCTGGGGGGCCGGTATGGGCTCGCGCAGCCAAGTCAGACGCACGGGAGCGAAGCGACCGAGAGCTGGACGTCGACCGACTTGAAGTGGTCGTTGACCATGGGCAGGCACCGGCTGACGAGCGCCTCAAAGACGCGCTGGTCGAGGAGGGTTCCGTGCATCGACGGCGAATAGTAGCCCGGCAAAAGCCGGTCGCACAGAACCTCGAGCAGCCAGAAGGCTGTTGGTAAGCGTGATGAGCAGGATGGATGGCAGCGTTAAGTTTTTCTGATACTTGAGCAGGTCACCGTGCTTTCCAACGGATCGCCAGCGGAACGTACCCTGCTCCTCGGACATGTAGCTTTAGGTTCAGAGCGTCACGGGAAGTAGCGTCAGCCGGGTAATAAGAATTAGAGCCAATCGTGCTGCAGCGGAGGCAACGAACATGAGGATGGCCGCGACCAGGATGTTCATCGCCTGGCAGTAACTGCGCGCGGAAGCGGACGTGGGCAAGCAGTGGTTAGCGAGCAGGTACTCGCCGAAGCGAAAGATGGTGAGCGGACGGACCCTAGCTCGGGATTGCGGAACGAGTAGGCCGTCAGGACCCGTCTCAGGCTGCCGATGCCTTCCTCGCTTTGGAAGCCCTTGTACTCGGGCAGCGACCGGTACAAGTCCTTCTCAATCTCCTCGGTCGCCGACGTGACCGTGCCCTTGTTGTCGTCCAGGATCTTCTGGTAAACGCCTGGATTAGCGAAGCGCAGGTCTGACATCGGGGGACGCAAATAGAAAAGAAGGGCCAGGTGACGGTCAGCGAGAGCAGGACGCTGACGGTCAAGCTGAACGTACAGAGTGATCCCGAGAGGGTCTCCCAAAGCTCGCCGCGCATGCGCGAGGGCAGGCCGACCTGCAGCAACCGCTGGAACGGCGGATAGCGGAGTACTGCGGGAGAAGACCTGCATGTAAGCAACAGTTGTCGCAGTCGATGAGATGGTTGCAGATACACACGAGTGAGAGATCGGCCATGGGCTGCGTGCGAGTGAAGGGTGGCCTAGCGTCAGTCGGCTACGCCGAGTGCAAGAGGCATGCCGACGCGCGGAAACTCACTCGACAGGTACTCCTTCCACAGGCGGATCTTGGACCTCTCACGCAGCTTCTTGGCATCGCCCGGGAAGCCAAAGATCTCTCCGAGACCGCGCTCGTAGGACCCTTTGCCCTCGCCGCCTGGGCCGCGGGCATCCCCCTCCAGCGCGCCGATCAGGGACGTGTCCTCCTCCTTCTCGGCCAGCAGGAACTCGGAGTACAGCGACATCGTGAAGCCCTTCAGCAGCTTCATTTGTGGCAGCTGTCGTGGAAGAGGAGGTCTGGCGTCAGCCTGATTGGCAGTAGCACGGTCCTTCATTGATAGGACGACGCACCTGTGCCCGAAGGGCGTCGCGCAGCAGGATGCAGAAGTGCTCCGCTGAAGGCAGCAAGCTCGTCAGTTGCAGAATCTGCCAGAGCATTGAACGGTTGAGAGTCAGCGTCAGCGCGGCTCGGCAGATCTGGTCTGGAAGAGAGGGAAAGGAGAGGGGCGAGCAGAGGAGCCACGCCGAAGGGAGACGCACAAGTCGGAGCCCATGCCAAAGGCCGACACCGAGCGCGAAGACGCCCGCTCGGCTGTTGAGCCGCTCGACACGCCGGATGCAGAAGAGAGGGACGGTGAAGCGAGCCGACCGCCGATCGAGCGATAGGAAGCACAAGTATGGCGGCAGCAGGTACAGTCGGCCGGCCTGGAGGAGGAAAGGGCGACGTCGGACGGAGGCGCGACCTGTCAGCGTGCGAAACAGAGGGGGGGGGTCGAGTAGACGCTCGATGAGCCCGTCGCGGCGACTTCCTCCCCTCGACCTCTTCACCCCAGATGGCCGAAGTGGAGTGAAGACTAGGGCACCGCCCTTTTGACCCCCCCCCCCCTCCTTCTTCAGAGCTAGGTCTGAAGGCCAGGACAGGGCTCCTCGCGAGACAACGCTGCCCCCTCCTTGGGCTAGAAACGACCCCCCCCCCTTCCGCTAAGTCGCCAGCAAGGCCGAGGCCACTCACAAAGACAGCCTCGCCCTCGATGCTGAGGACGGCGTTGATCTCCATGCCCTTCATACCGCCCGCATCATCACCCTTGGGGATGTTGAAGTAGTCCCTGGTCGCCTCGTCCTTGGTGAGGTCCTTGTACGCGCGCAGGTGCGAGGGAAGCGACATCTCGGGCAGAGGGCCCCAGCACCGGCGGTTGCAGAGAGCTCTGGAAGGAAAAGGTGGAGCTTGAGGACGAGTGGTCGAGGGCGCGTCCCAGTAGCGTCGGTTGGGGCAAGAGAAAGAAGACGAGCAGGAAGAGAGGAGGTGATGGTGAGGCGGTACGTCTGTCGCAGCAGCTGGGCGTTCCGCAAGCCTTCCGCAGCCGCGGGCCAAAACGACTTGGCCGGCCAAACGTAGCTCGAGATGCACGCGTACGCACGTCAGGACGTATAGGGCACTCGATAATGACCTCGCTTCTTCTTTTATCGCGCGCACGATGATGGTGTCCTCATTGAGAATAGTGCTTGTGGAAGGGATCGTGCCCCGCCCTCCCCCCGACTCTACAGTATATCTCTACAACGGTACCGCCGGGCGCTCCCGGTGGCGCCCGTCCTCTAGACGATCAGGTTCTGGACCTTGCCCGCGTGCTTCTTACGCGTGATCGGGTCTAGGTAGCGCTTGCGCAAACGGATCGCATTCGGCGTGATTTCGATCAGCTCGTCGTCGTCACAGTACGAGATGGCCTCCTCAAGGGTCTGCGCAAGGGGCGATCGAAGAAGCCGCGCGAGTCAGTCGTCTATCGAGCAGCTCTGCGCGCCATGGCAAGGGCAGAGGAACGCACCATCGTTCGAGGCGGTGCCAGCACAATGCCGTCGTCCTTACCAGCCGCGCGCATGTTGGTGAGCTGCTTGGTCTTGCAGACGTTGATCTCCAGGTTCTCCGTCTTGGACGACTCGCCGATGACCATGCCAACGTAGACTGCAGGACGAAGAATTCAGCTCAGCCTCACGAAAGGCGCTCGCACGGTCGATGAGTGAAAAGGAAGAGACCGACCCTGGTCCTTGGGCTTGACGAACATGGTCCCCCGTGCCTGCAGGGGAGCGATGCCGAACGCCGAGGCCTCGCCCTGAATGCTCGAGATGAGGCAGCCCTTCCGCGACGAGATGATGTCGCCCTTGAACGGCTCGTATCCTTTAAAGATGTGACCGAGCGTGCCCTGGCCGTGGACATCGTTGTTGAACTCTGCGGTGATTACCGACGAAGAACAGGACACGCAGGTCAGCTCAGCAGACGTGGGATGCTGAGGCCCCGGAAGTTGGAGGGGGGGGATGACCGCGCCTGCGCACCTCCAGAGACATAGCCGAGCAAACCGCGCGCGGGAACCTCCATCACGACCTTGACCTTGCCATCCTCTTCGTCGTACGTCAGGATCTCAGCCTTGCGCTTAGTCATCTTCTCGATCACGACGCCGATATACTGCGAGTCGACGAGGATCGTCGCCTCCTCGATCGGCTCCATGATCTGCTTGGTATCCGGGTCGCGCTTGAGCACAGGCTTGGGGGGCGAGACGGCGAGCTCAAAGCCCTCGCGCCGAAGCTCCTCGAGCAAGATGCCGAGATGCAGGACGCCACGGCCGCGGATCTCGAGCGAGTCGCTCGAGCGCAGGTCCTCGATGACCTTGAGCGCGACATTGGTCTCGGCCTCCTTGTACAGGCGCTCCTTGATGACGGCGGCCGTCAGCTTGGTGCCCTCCTTGCCGGCAAAGGGCGAGTCGTTGGGAGCGATGAACATGGAAACGGTCGGCGGGTCGAGCGGAGTCGACTGCATGCGCATAGAGACGAGGCTTCGGGTCAGCTTGCGGCGCCGTCGAGCGGTGAACAGATTCGGGACCTGGAAGGAGAGCGACTGACGCGCAGGGCCTGCGGGTTGGGCTCGTCGACCGAGACGAGTGTGCAGTTGACCCCACCGTTCGAAACACCGGCAATCGAGACGATCTCACCCGCGCCAGCCTGCTCAACGACCGCTTTCTCGAGCCCTACGCGGCCAAAGATCTTGGTGACCTTGCCCTCGCCCTGCTTGGTGCCGTCCGGCGCAAGCGCGACGAGCTTGTCGCCGACTTTGAGCATGCCGCTCTCGACCCGGCCGAGATACAGCACGCCGACGTACGGGTCGTTGTCGATCTGAGTCGTCAGCATCGTGAATGGCTTGTTGCGCTCAAGCCGCGTCGGCGGCGGCACCTCCTTGAGGATGAGGTCAAACAGCTGGACCATGTCGTCCGCCGGCGCAATGTTGGTCGACTCGGTGTCGGCCTTGGGCTTCTCGGGAGCCTTGAGCGAGGCCCACCCTTGTTTAGCCGAGGCGTAAATGACCGGGTACTCCATCTGCTCGTCCGTCGCGCCAAGTGTTGCAAAGAGGTCAAACAGGTCCGAGTCGACCTGCTCGGGCCGCGCGGTCGACCGGTCGGCCTTGTTCATGACGACGATGGGCCTTGAGAGCGGCGCCCACCGGATGGGGAACCAGCGTCAGCCTTTTTCAGGGAATGGGTGGTAGGGCCAAAAAAAAAAAAAGACGCACTGGAGACCCGCGGCCAGGGCCTTGCCCAACACGAACCGCGTCTGAGTCGAAGGGCCCTCGGTCGCATCAACGACGAGCAAGACACCGTCCACCATGGACAGTACGCGCTCAACCTCTCCACCAAAGTCCGCGTGACCGGGCGTGTCGACGATGCTGGCGAGGCGCGCGCACGCGCGGTCAGTGCTGCGCGCTTTTCCACTGCGTGGCAAGGGAAGTGGTTTGCGAGCGAGACGTACTTGATCAGGTGCGAATTGTAGACGACACTGCGTGAGCGAAAAGAAGGCGATAGTCAGCGCGGGGCCAGAAGCCAGAAAATCCAAGGATCATGCGTCGACTACGCACCTCGTGCACTTGGACAAAATCGTGATGCCTGGAGAATGCACACGCGTGTGCGTCAGTCAGCGTTGTCGACCCAAGAGAGCGCGCGCGGCGCTCGACGACGGCCAGACGCCAGACGCGAACGACGAACCTCGCTCTTTCTCGAGGTCGTTCGAGTCCATCGCGCGCGTGACAAAGCCGTTGTCAGCTTGGGCGCCGCTCAGGCCGAGCAGCGAGTTGTCCGACAGCTTCTTGATCGTGCCCGACTGGCGGAGCAGCTGGTCGACCAGCGACGTCTTGCCCTGATAGGAGAGGACACCACCAAGGATCGATGAGAGGGACTATAGGTCAGCGTGTTTTTCTCCCGAGCTCGGACGAGAACGAAGCAAGCGAGGGACGGACGTGGTCGACGTGCGCAATGACGGCGAGCGTGCGGATGTGGGACAGGGCCGGCGCGCCCGTGTCGTCGAGGACCGGTGTCGAGGGCGCAATGGCCGCACTACGAGCCGAGCTCGTCGACAAGCCACGAGTCCCGCTTGGGATACCGCTGCGATCCAGTAGCCGCGACGAAACACTGCTGGACAGCGAAGACGGCGACAAGGGCGAGGGAAGGAAGGCCGCCCGGAGGAACGAGGCGGAGGTCCGGCGCGAGGAGCTCGCGAGCTGCGAACTTGCAGCTGCCCGAGAGCTCGCGGACGAGCGAAGGAACCGCTGCATGGGCTTGTCGGCTTTTGGGGTGTCCTGCGAGGGACTTTTAAGAAGGAGTTGAAGAGAGACGGGAAGGGAGCGGTCAAGGCAAGCGGAGGGGTCGTGTCGTCGTTCGTGGGCGTCGGAAGTGGCAAGATCGGGGACGTCGGCGCTCAAAAAGGAGACGTCGCGATCACTCGATTGAATCTCGACAAGGGCGGGCCGCGCGCATAACTCTCTCGTTGTCGAGCCCGAGACGAGGTTCTGAGCGCTGCCAGAGGGCAGAAGGGTCTGAGGTCGAGGGTCATGGCATCGCGTGTCCCTCGTGTGTCTCTGTGCTACTCTTACACGACATCCTTTGCAAGCTCTTCCCTCGCCTTTTCACTACCTCCTCACTGAATGCCGAGCAGGCGCGCCCGGTCCGGGTTCATTGGCCCTGCCGCTGCTGGGTTGAAGGGCGGTGGTGCGCCCGGGTAGGGGCCCTGCGGACCTCCGCCGCCGCCGCCGAGGGTTGGAGGGGGAAGGAACAGCGGACGAGGCGGCATGGCGCCTTGCTGGGGCGACGGGTAGCCGTTCTGCTGGGAATTGAACTGTTGAGGCGGAGGACCACCACTGTAAGAGGCGCCGCCGGGTGAGCCGTACGAGCCACCTTGGGGAGCCAGCGTCGGTCGTGGAATCCCGCCGCCGCCGCCGTTCATGCCCAAATGCGGCGGGGGCATGTGCTGCTGAAAGCCGCCGGGAGGGCCAGACCCGGGTCCCGACTGCGAGTGCGGAGAAGCACCGGGCCCAGGCGGCATCGACGTGTTGGACGGCGCGCCAAAGGGTGAGGGCTGGAATGGCTGGGGCTGGTACTGGCCGCCCGGCCCACCGGGCCCGCCGCCCATGCCACCTCCCATGTTCGGCGGCGGTGGTCCGCCGTACGGCGAGCCTCCGGGAGGATTCATGAAGCCCGGCCCCATGCTACAGACATCATCGAGGATGGTCAGCGTTGGGATCAGAGCAGAGAGCAAAAAGCAGCGCGACGCACCGCATGCTGCCCATGCCGCCCATGGGGCCACTCATGCCACCCATGCCCATCGGCCCTCGACCACCCATCGGGCCACCCATGCCCATCGGCGGTCCGTTGGTGTGCTGGCTGATGATCTGGTCAATGATGTCCTGCGCCTTGTCGTGGCCGAGCGCTGCAGAGAGGAAGCAGGTCGAGATGGCCAGGTCAGCTCCGGCATACTGTGAGCGAACCCTGCGTTCCCTTACTGCTCTCGGCATGAAACAACCACCAGGACGCACAAGAGTAGTAGTCGCGAACATTCTGCAGGTGGTTACGACCCGAGTTGTGAGCCTTGCGAACTGTCGGGCGGCAAGAGAGGAAGGCGGTCGGTCAGCTTGGCTGGGCTGAAGGGACGTCAGACGGAGCGGTACCCGCGACGACTCAGGCGAACGCACCCGAAGCGGAGTCGTGCGTGCTGCAGACACAAGCAGCCACAAGGGTAGTCAAACCGGTCAGCAGAGAAGTAAAAGGAGCCCGGTCAAGCGGCTTGCCAGACGCCACAGGGCAGAGGGAGGCGCGCACAGGAAGACATCGCAGTACTGGGGGCGGGCGGCGGGATGTAGGGCAAGGTCAGCCTTCTTGTCGACACCGCCACATCCCATGAGCAGAGAAGCAGGTGAGACTCACGTCGCAGTAGTACTTGGGCATCCTGGGGAAGGCCTCGGCAGACGCGGGAGAGGAAGAGCTCGAGAGGGACGAGGTCGAATGAACGTTGGCAGGCAGGAGCGACAAGGGTCTCTCGCGCGAATCGCAGAGCAGCGCAGAGGCAGGCGCCTGCAGGCGCAGAGCCTCGCAGAGCGCGAGCAGCGACCCCCCAACCTCTTTCCTTCCTCTCACCCACATCCTCTTGCCGCCTCCCCCTGCCCTTCCCTCTCTCCCTTTGTCGTAGCTCGCCATGTCGCAGCTCTACTCAGCATCAAGCACCGCGCTCGCGACGGCCCGACTGTGGCACCAGGTCGACATCCAGAACCGCACGCTCGGTCCGTTTTGCCTGCCTTCCGACCTCACCATGCGCTGGGACTTGACCAGGTAGCTGACCGACGCCTCGTCTTGTTTACGGTCGATCTTGGGTCGAGCAGGAAAAGTCGCGGCGCGCATCGCGGTTGTCCTCATGGGCAAGCACAAGCCCATCTTTGACCGAGGAAGTCAGTATCGCCCAGCCTGCTGCCAAAGGGCGCCGGTCCTCAGCCCGTGGTGGCATTCAGCAAGGGCCAATCCCCCCCTCGAGACCGTCCGGCTGACCTCCTCGTCACGCTTGCGATCCTTCTAGCGGACTGTGGAGACTACGTCGTTGTGACCAACTGCGAGAAGGTGTTCCTCTCTGGCAAGAAGCCCGAACAGAAGTAGTGCGTCCCCTTCCGACCCGAACGGCGCCGCCCTTGTCCGCGTCCCCTGGTCCCCAACCTCGTCCCTTTGGGCTCAACTGACGCCCGATCGACTGGTGCGTTTCTGTCGCGCGGCGCTCGCAGCTACTTCAAGCCGTCAGACTTTCCCGGCAACTCGCGCCACATCCCGTTCCGTGAGGTGATGGAGCGCCGACCGGAAGACGTGCGTCCGCCACGCCTCACTCATGCATCCCTTGCGCTCAATTCGCTGTCCTCCTCTTGATGCTGACCCCGCCCTTCCTTCCGCTGGACCTTTGTTCTCGACGGATGTACGCTTTCACGCTGCCGCTCCTTGTCGCCACACAAGATCATTGCCCGCGCCGTCTCGCGCATGCTGCCCAAGAACCATTTGCGCGCACGTCGCCTGGCACGTCTGAAGGTCTTCCAGGGCACCGAGCACCCATACGGCCCCAACATCACCAAGCGGTACGACTTGTCGCCGACGGGCACGTGGGAGGGCCAGGGTCAGACGCCGGCGCGCAAGGAGGATAGCTCGGAGTGGGAGAGCATGCGTCGCAAGTCGCACCCGCTCAGCATGGGCCGCGACCAGTAGAGACGATGCCATTCCATTTCGTCCACGGCCGATCTGGGCCACAGCTGCAGTCTGGATGTGAGACGCTCACGCAGGGCGCAGCCTAGAACGCGGGCGCTGCAGCGCCCTGTTCCGAGAGGGAAGCGCTTTCGAGCCGCATCTCGCCCCGGCCCTCGGATGCCGCAGCAAGAGAGGCGCACTTGACGGGCAGCGATGGGAGTACGCACACCGGCGCCTCGATCGTCTGATCGCGCCATTTGACGCAGTGGAACGCTCTTTTGAATGGCGGCGAGGGCGTCACTCGGGGACCATCATGCCGACCCAGCAGCCCTCCATCATGAACTCTGGGTTGACCCACGCGTGCGTTGCCACTGCGTGGGAGTTGCATAAGGCTTGGTCAGCACGCGCTGTGCAGGTCCAGCATGGCCTGCGGGTGGCGGCTCGAGCACCGCACGCCGAACGGGCACAATGCCGAGCCGCAGACCAGACGGAAGGACGCACTGAACAGCTTGGTGCCGTCCCTGCCGGCGCACCGCATAAGCTCCTTGATGCCGCCAGGGTGGAATTTGGCGTACGGCGTCAGGTTGTACACGCGGCCGTTGATGGCAGTCCACTGGTCGCCCTTGGCCGCGTCCTTGTGTGCGGCGAGGAGCGACGGCGTGACACGGATCGGATGGGGAGGGAGGTTGGCGCCCTGCAACACGAAGCAGTGTGAGCGTCCAGATACAACAGATGAGCAGCTAGCAAGCCGTGGCCCTTGCAAGAGAGACAACCGACGCACCCGAAGCGGGGCGCCCTGCCACATGCCGCTCTTCTGCACCCGGCTCCAATCGAGCGCGCTGCAGCCGGGCTCGAGCGCCACCTTTTCGCGCGTCTTGACCACCTTGGTCGTCGTAGTTGGCGTCGCGAGCGCCAATCCAGCAGCCGCCCTACCTGCTGCGCCCTTGCGCGGCGGCGGCACGTCGTAGTTGAAGTCGTCGTCGGTGAACTCGAGCGGGTTGCGAAGCTCAGCCGGCGCCGTCACAGTGAAGCTCGGCGGGCCCAGAGGCTTGGTCTGGGTGGGGGCTGGAGCGGAAGAGCGCTGATGCGATTCGGGCAGCGGAAACGGAGGTGGCAAGTCGTCCTCGTCCTCTTCCTCGAGTGGACTTGGCTCGGCCGAGGGCCTATCATCAGCAGCGGGGGTTGCAGGCGTCGAGCTGAGGAAGCTGGGCACTGCGAGTCGGAAAGAGGACACCCTCCTCAACCGGCTCAGCTTCGATCACGGGCAGACGCATAAGCGAGTCAGAGTCAAAACGCACAGGATGGGAGAAGCCACGACATGCTGGCGATATCAAGAGGGCAGAGGAAGAGAGGCAAGGTGGCAGTCGCGGCCGACAGAGCGCGAGGTTGGTGTTGGTCGGTCGACGAGCTCGTGTCGCTCTGGTCGAGCGCGCGCCAGCTGCAGCTGCTCCGGCGTGGGCGGACGAGGGCTCAAGCACCAGCCCGGAACTCGTCCACTCGGTCGCAAATGTCAAGTACAGATCAAGACCAGCTCTGGCGATCTCCCTTCCCTCAGCCTGCGCGCTCGGGCGTTGAGCGACGGTAGTCGAGCAAGGAATGACCAGCGGGCCTTCCCCCATGACAGCCGCCGCGCAGCAGCCGAAAGAAAGCCTCCGACTGTCCGCCGTCCTCCTCAGACTCGACGAGCTGATCAGAGCTGCAGCACCTCGACAGGACCTCGACGTCTGCCAAGGCTGCTCACCTTTACCTGACGGCCGCTCTTGTTGCAAGTGCATAGCGGTAGACTTCCTGCTCTCGGAAAGCGAAAGCTGACTTGCGGGTGTCACGATGGCGCCTCGGCTCGAAGGTGACCTGCGGCCATGCGGCGGTCCGGGTGGCCGAGCTGGTTCACTTTCGGCGTCCTTGTGCTCGATGTCGCTGGCCTGCCCCTCTTGGCCGTCCGCTTCCTTGCGACCGTGCGCGGCCTCAGACCCGCAGACAAGGCAGGGATCGGCTCTCGCGGTCAGCGGACGAAGTTTCGAATGTCGGCTGACGTTTGTCTTGCACGGATATGGGACTCACCCGTGCACCCTTAGCTCCTTTACATGCCGCCCTCGACGAGTACAAGGAGGCAGAGGCGTCGTGGGCCGCTTTCCTTCCTTCCCTCGCAGCCCAGCAAGTCCTTCGACAAGGATCAAGTACTAGATGCTCAAGTTTCTCGTCCTCCTCGCCTCCCTCTGCGCGACCACCCTCGCTTTCACCAACCCGATCAAGGCGCGCCCCAGCTCGTCGTCTTTTCCCGTCCCCTCTCTCCTCTGCCCTTCGAGCTGACAAGTCGACCGCCTCACCACTCTCAGGCCACCGATGGCAGTGATCCTCATCTGGTGCGCTCTTCGTGATTTTTTTCGACCCAGAGAGTAGACATGGCGGCCTGACGCGATCGGCGCTCGCCTTCCTCGACGGGCAGACCTATTTCGATGGCAACTACTACCTGCTCACAACCACCTGGAACGACGTCCAGATGACCAAGGCCTCGACCCTCGAGGGGCTCAAGACGGGCACCGTGCGCAAGCTCTGGAAGGATGCCAATTATGCCAACATCTGGGCGCCCGAGCTCCAATACGTCGATGGCGCGTGGCGCATGTATGTCTCCTCCTCTCCCGACATTCAGACGCAACCGGTGAAGCAATGGCCCTCGACTTAAACCCTCCGTCACACAGCTACTACACAGCCGGGACCTCAGGCACATTTGACGACCAGCACCTCCACGTCCTCACGGGAGGCTCGACGCCCGATACCGCCTTTTCGTACACAGGCCGTCTGGTCATCACCGGTCGCGATGTCTGGGCGATCGATGCCACGGGTGCGTGCAGCCAAGTCTGTCTCTTCCAACTGAGTCGCAAACCGCCAACTGACTGTCGTCTGCTCCGGCGCACAGTGATGTTTCACTCGAGCGGCAACTATCTCGTCTACAGCTCATGGGATGGCGACGAGCAGTGCCTGTGGATTGCAAAGCTCACCAGCGCCACGACAGTCGGCGCCAGCACCAAGATTTCAGCGCCAACTCTCAGCTGGGAGCGCGAGAACGCCAATGTCAACGAGGGACCAGCCGCTCTGTACTGTGCGTATCTGTCGGGCCTTCTTCTTTCCCTCCCCTCGACTGCTACTGACCTATGCACACCTCGCAGACGCGGGACGGACCTGGCTGTCCTTCTCGGCCTCCAACTGTCACTGAGATTTTGGCCAACTCTGAGACGGCAGACGTCCGCGGCTGACCCCTTCTCTTCCACCCTGCAGGTGCTGGTGGAGGCTACAAGCTCGGCCTCCTCGAGCTGACCGGGTCAAACCCCCTTTTAAGATCGTCCTGGACGAAGACGTCGGTGAGGCCTGGATCCTCTGGCTGCAGTCGCGTCAAGAGGCGTTATGACTCTCGCTGACGCCCGAGTCCAATTTCCGCTCGCCGACGCAGACCCCCATCTTTACGAGCGCCAACGGCGAATACGCGCCGGGGCACAACGGCTGGTTCCAGAGCCCGGACGGGACAGAATTCTGGATCGTGAGTCTCAAGCGCGTCTTCCGCGCTCTCGCCGGAACGCCGACTTCCTTCTCGCTTCTCGTTCGCGTATCGCTGCAGGTCTACCACGCCTCGCCCACCGCCGACGCCACCTGCGACGGTCAGCGTAGGACCATGGTCCAGAAGATCGGCTGGTGCGTCTCTCTCACCCAGCTAGCAGCTCAACCTCGCGCAAGCTGACCTGCCCTTGTCGTCCTCGGCTCTCGCAGGACTCCGGCCAACACGCCCAATCTTGTGCGTCTTGACGCTCCGCTTTTGTTCACAGATCCTGCGCTGACATCTTGCGCCGTCTACGCACAGGGCGACCCCGTCGCCCTCACGACCAGCCTCTTACCCCCTTCGGGGGAGTGAAGGGCGACTTTGGCGCTCGCACTCGCCCGCATCCGTCCATTGGCCGCAGGCCCCGTCTCGACCCTCCCTTCACGCGGCCTTGCACTTGCGCTTCTCTGCTGCTGGAGCACCAAATGTCATGAAGCTTGCCCCTCTGAGGTTCGTAAGCCCAGAACGAAGCCTTCAAGCAGACCGAGATATAATGGAGAGGTGCCGACGAGAAGCGCGATGAGGAGTCCGACGAGCGCGACGATTGCGAGGGACGCTGCCGGCGAACCGTTGCTGCGCGACGGCAGGCGAGGCGCCAGTGGGCCAAGGTTCGGCTTCTCCAAGCGCGATCTGGCGGGCGTCGTGTCATATCTATCTGTCGTAGACCGGCCAGGGTCAGCGTGTCAGGAGATTTCCCTTTGCTCGAGCGCACTGAGCTAGCCGTGGATTCACCGTTTCTTGAGCGCCTCGAAACGCGCTGCGAGAAGCTGATCGTCCGTGAGCGGCGGCTTCTCCTTAACGACGTCGTAAGTCGGCGGGGGCGGGGCGGGCGCGATCGAAAAGGAGGCAGCTGCGTCCGTTGCCGGCGCGGCGACCTACGCGAGGCCAGCGGGCAGGCAAAGCAGTCTCATCAGGTTCGCCCGGCGTGAAGTGCATACAAGTCGACCAGCAACGGACCTTGTTGTCGGTCTCTTGCTTTCCTGCTGCTGCGGAGTCGCTGTCGACGGCGGCCGCATCTTCGGCAAATTCGGCAGACGGGACGTTGCCCTCGAGCACCTGCTCCCGGCCGGACGACCAACCGACCTTGTAGTGAGCGCTGATGGCGTCGAGGTAGCCATCGATGAGCTCTGGTGGCGGGCGAAAGATCTCGAGCTTCTTGACGACCCGCTCGTTCACGTCGCCGTTGGCGTTAGACATCGTCGCGATGGCAAAATCGCGTGAGTACTGGCAGTGCGAGACCAAGCGGTCAGCCTAGGGCCAAGGACCGAGCAGCAAACGCAGGCAAAGCGCACCTTGTGCACCAGCATATCGCGCAAGACTTGAAGCTCTGTGGTACGTGGGGCGAAGCGTGTGTCAGTTGGGGCCGCCAGATGGCAGCAGGTTCTTGGGCGAGCGGTCGCAGCGGCGCACCCTTGACCTCGGTTCGTGGGGCGGCGTAGATGATGGAGCACACCGCCTCCTTGACAGCTGGATCGGGCTCGGTCGTTGGGTTGTCGAGCATGGCAAATCGAGCGATGAGCAGCTCGGCGTACAGCTGATCGGGCGCACAGAAGAGAGAGGGTGGCCGTCAGTCGTGATGGTTGAGCTGGGCAACGAGATGAAGCGAGGGGGAACGACGCACGCTTAGAAGCTCGAGCAGCTCGTTCATGATCTCGTCCGAGATGATGACCTCGGTACGGACCCTCGCAGTCTCATCCTTCCCCTTGGCCAGCAGGTCGGCAATGTCCCTCCGCGTCTGCTTTGCGAGAGCCTCCTTCTTCTTCTGCACGAGCTCGAGCCGCTGGATGGAGAGTCTGGCCGGGGTGCGCGCGTGTGCGCTGAGGGTCAGCCCAGCAATCACTTTCGCCGGCGGTTCTTAGCTAGCGGGGGGCTTTTACTTCAGTTGAATCTTTGCTCTTTGAGATTGCCAGGGCGGCATGGCGAAACGATGGATCCGCCGAATTGGCGAGTGGCTGGAAGGAGGAGGGGGGATGCGGTTCAGTGGCAAGAGAGATGGGCGGCCGCGTCCGAAGGTGCGGCCGAGCCTCTCCGCCGACCACATCACTTCCTTCGTCTGAATCAATACCCCTCACCCACCTCCTTGCTCGACGTCGCTGGCCGAGTTTGAGCGGGAGCTTCAAAGGCGACCCCAAATCTCCTCCGAGCGTGCGCGCTTGCGGACCGCCGGGGGGCGCTGTGGCTCAAGATGCTGTCGCTCCGGGCCTGTCGCATTCGCGCCGAACGCCGTGCGTCCGCCCCCCCCCCCCGAGACGCCTCTGCCCCCCCGGACTCGCACAGCTGACACGTTCCCAACTCTCGTAGACGCACGGCAGATCAGCAACGACATTCCGGAGACGCTTGATTTTGCAGTGAGTCCAGTTGCCGATGACCTGATCACCTTCTCCACGACCAACCTGACCACCGGCGCCCCCCCCCCCTGCCTTGCCCGTGCACCGGGCCGCACGCAGCTTCGACCTCGGACTGCCGGTTCTTCCTCCCGCCGACAGATCGTCGAAGAGGAAGCGCTCGAGCTGGGACCGGACGATTCCTTCTTACGTCTGGCGGATGAGGAACGCCTCCAGCCCATCTACCTTAACCCCGTCGCGTGGTCGGGTCGCAAGACAGACAAAGCCTGCTCGTTCGCCCAGAAAGAGGCCGAGCGGAGGGTGCGCAACGAGTTTGAGCGGGTGCGCAAGTTGGACATCATGGCGGCCAAGCTCGCCGCCGAAGGCAAGACGTTCTTCTTGTCGAACGAGGGCAAGATCGTCGTCTCTCTGCCAACCGCTGCGTCGCAAAGCGCACCTCCCTCAACAGCTCGGGCGCGACCTCAACACGCGCCGGCACGCCTGGCCGACGTCGACGCGATGGTGCGCAATCTCGTACCTCCTCGGAGACCTCAGCGGGACCGGTCATCGCTGTCTGAGCTCCTGGCCCAGCTTCCGGAGCAGCTGCCGCCCAGCCGCCCGCTCACGCCTCATGCGAGCACCGGCTCCGCGCGCCCGACCGCCGCTCCCCTTCCTTTCAGGCCTCGGCGTCCACCCCTTCCCGGACCCCCCTCACGACCAGCAGGTGCGGCGATGAAAGTAGAGAGACAACCGCAGCCATCGCAGGCGCCGGCGGCGAAATCAAAGAAGCCGTCGCAAACGCCGCTTGCCCCGCAACAGCCTCCTCACTTGACCCCGGCTCGCTTCCCCACGTCCCTCGCGTTCCCTCACCCGCGTTCGCCCACGGCTGTCTCGGCCGCGACTTCCCTCTCCCCTCGTTCGGATCAGCTGTCTCGACAATCCACAGCCATCCGGGGGCAGGTATCTCTTCGTCTGCCACCTCCAGGCCGGATGCGCGTGCCACCTACGCCGGCACCCGCTGCCTCAACAGTCGCAAGGTCGAAACCTCTACCTCCACCTCCGCGCGTGCCACCCTTGCCGCCCAATGAGTCGTACGCGCTGCACTGCTGGACCGTGCCGCCGGACGGCAGGAAAGGCCACATCCAGACCGTCTTCTCGGACGAGCAGAAGCGGCAATTCGCCAAGCTCTTTTTCATCCTGCGCAAGGGCGGCCGGCTAGACGCTCTGTGGGAACGGATACAGCGGAAGAAGGAAATAGCGCGTCAGGAACGAATGGAACGGCGCGGTCTCGATGTGCAATCAAGGGTGAGGGCTCTGTCGGTCAGTCTTCTCGACCTCCTTCCTTCGTCCGGACCTGTCTGGCTCAAGCGCCCCCTCTTGACCGGTGCCCTTTCCTCACATCTTGATTGCGCGAATCAGTCCGGCGGGCAGTGGACGGCGCTGTCAATGCTGCTGCGACGGGCCAACAAACCCCGAGATCGCAACTGGACGCCGGTGCGCAATGAAAAGCGTCATTGCGTTGTTTGGTCTTCCTGAGCCCTGTCGACGGAGGCTGACAGAGCCGCTCTCGTCTGTCCTCGGCTCGAAGCTTGCATCTCTTCGGCGAGGGAGATCGTTTCTAGACCGCGCAAGCTGGACGACGGGTGTCAATCACCTCGATAAAGCCCTCAGCGGCGACTTCGTCGGCCCACTGCTGGCCCGCCTGCTCTCGCTTGCGCTCGAGATGGACGAGCTCGATACGCTGGAGGCCATTAACGACTTTGCGCGCTTCTTGTACATCACGGCCTGCTGCGGCGGTCAGCCTCAGGGAGCGCGATCGTTCTTCGCTACCCCGATCGTCAGTCAATGGCACGCCGAGCGAGACGTCGTCGCCGAGATGTCCGCACCCGCGTCCTTCAAGCGAAGCGTCATCGCCTCACTTGCCACGACGGTTGCGCTCTTTGAGGCGCACGCCGACCAAGACTTGCGTCGGCCTCTTGTCGTCGACTCGTATCGGCTGCTCCGCCTTGAGCGAGCCTTCCCTTTAACGTGGACCAAACGATTCCCCGACGTCGGCCTGATCGAAGACCTCCTGCCACTCCTGCCGGCCGCGCCATCCCCCGCCCATTTTGCCGACGCCCAAGCCACGCCGCAAACGTCCACTTGCTCTCTCGATCTGGACAGCGTCGCCCTCCGCGCCGTCTTCCGCATCCTCGCCAACGAGCTCGTTCTGTCCGCCGCCAGAAATACGGGACCAAACGCGAATCAGGCTGCGCTGATCGCCCAGGCTCAGTCACTGGCCGACGTCATGGCCGCCAATCCTTGCCTCTCGGGCGACGCGAATATCATCATCTCGATGGCGCAGCTCCACGGTAGGCTCGGAGACATCCGGGAGATGAAGCGCCTCGCGGCGCAGGTGCGGGCAACGTGCTCACGGTCCGCCAACGCGCGGATGTCGAGCGTCGTGCGTCCCAAGCCATCTTCTCCGAGCGCGGGCCTATTTCCGTCAGGGCCTAGACTGATAAGCCTTCCCCTCCTTCAGTTGTGCGACGTGTACGGCTCGGCAGGCCCGTCACACCTTCCAGCGCTCCTCCGCGTCGCGCAACAACATTTTCTCCTGCCTCCCAAGCTCGACTCGACCTTAGACCCGGCGCGCACCAGCACAAGGTCTACAGCGGGCGAGAGCGCTTTTCCATCCTCGGGCAACGCAACCGAGCGGCTCGCCTACCCGGACAAAGTCGGCTGGCGCGTGTTTGTGCCAACGGCGACCATCCCTCGCTTGTTGCGCCAGCGTAACCTGGTACCAGCGATGCCGCCGCCGTATCGACTCCCAATCCTGACGGCGCTGGTGCGCCATCGCGCGTTCGACGACGTGGTAGCGCTCCTCGAGACTGCCCGGCAGCCGCCTGTCGACCTAGCCGAGCTGGCATCGGCGCTCGCGTCGGCCTGCGGAAGGGCGTCAGGGTCGACCGTCGCAGACCGTCTAGCTTCTCTCGAGCGAGACGATCCGGCTTTCGCTGCCATCGCCCGACGACTCGAGTGCGCGGTAGAGGGCAGGTGGAATGCATACGCGGGGCAGAGCAGCAGCAGAGTTGAGGCGCTGGCCGTAGTAGACTGGCGGCACTCATGACCCATTATGTACGACAAGCAGGCGTCGAATTGGCGACTGCAATAGACGTGGCACTGCTGGCCAGCCCTGGGGCCCAGGCTGGGCGTGCGCTCCTGTTTGTAGAGCAGAGCGCAGATACTTTGCGCACAGTTGATCGGGACAGATGGATGTGCAGGCTTGCAGAGGACAGTCGAAAGTCAATAAGGAAGGCGACATTGAAGAGCGAACTCGAATATGGGTGGGGGGTAAGGGGGCGACCGGCGAAACGGACGCGGAAGAAGGGAGTGGGCCGGCCTAGACGACGACCGGGAGGGGGAGGGGGGGGGCGAGCGCGAAACACAGGCAACGATCAAGCAGGGAGCGATTATCCTGTGGGTATTGGAGAAGGGAGTGTTAGAACGATTCAGAGGAAGGCAGGTAGCAAGGGAAGGAGAACGCACGCTCGCCTCGGAGGCGTCGGGCCAGCTGGAGGTCCTTAGGCTGGATGGTGACACGCTTAGCGTGGATGGCAGCCAGGTTGGTGTCCTCAAAGAGCGAGACGAGGTAGGCCTCGGAAGCCTCCTGGAGGGCCATGACGGCGGACGACTGGAAGCGGAGGTCGGTCTTGAAGTCCTGGGCAATCTCGCGGACGAGACGCTGGAAGGGGAGCTTGCGGATGAGGAGCTCGGTCGACTTCTGGTAGCGACGGATCTCTCGGAGAGCGACGGTTCCCGGGCGGTAACGGTGGGGCTTCTTGACACCACCGGTAGGAGGAGCGGTCTTGCGGGCAGCCTTGGTGGCGAGCTGCTTGCGGGGAGCTGTGGGTAGGAGGACAGGGAGGGGCAGGTCAGCAACAAAACACAGCGAGGAAGGAATCGACAGGAGAGGCAAGATGGTGAGACTGACCCTTTCCTCCGGTCGACTTGCGGGCGGTCTGCTTGGTACGGGCCATCTTGGATGAAGGTGTGTGAAGTAGAAGTCGGCTTAAGGGGTAGGTTGAGTGGTGGTGAAGGGGAAGAGCTCAAGGTCAGAGGGAGCGACGGCTTTTTGGGAGGCGGGCCCTTTGCGCAAGTCGAGACGAGCTGCGCGCGGGAAGCCACGAAGTCAGGCGCGTGTCGAACGTCGCCGTTGATCAGTTGCTGCCCACCGTCTCCTACCGACTGATCTTTGCTGATCATCGCAACGTGAAGCGGACGTTGACACCTCATAAAAATCAGCGCAGCGAGCTCATTCTGATCGTGTACATCTCGCAGCTCAAGATAGGCGGTGAGGCGGGCGAGAAAAGGAAGAGGATCATACCTCCTTGGTCGCCCTGCCCCTGTTTCACAGTTTCGAACTCCGACCACGACCGCGGCGCGCGACCGGCGAGCGCCTCAAGAGAGCCGACCTCGCCGGTAAGCCGTCTCTTGTCCCCCCAACCAACAATCTACCTCAACACTCTTCCACACACCCCACCCCCCACTCAACACCTCTACAACAATGTCTGGACGCGGAAAGGGCGGCAAGGGACTCGGCAAGGGCGGCGCCAAGCGTCACCGCAAGGTGCGTCTCTTCTCATCCCGCCGCTGCCTGGCTCAACAACACGCACAGCAGCTCGCTGACGTTCGCTTCTCGCCACCCTGCTCGCCTTCCCTCGACAGATCTTGCGTGACAACATCCAGGGTATCACCAAGCCCGCGATTCGTCGTCTCGCACGACGAGGTGGTGTCAAGCGTATCTCTGGCCTCATCTACGAGGAGACCCGCGGTGTCCTCAAGATCTTCCTCGAGAGTGCGTCCTTGCCTCGCCACCTTGCATTCGCTTGCCTCGTCCACGTCGCTAACCGTCACTCCCCGCCGTCCTCCTGCAGACGTCATCCGTGACTCCGTCACTTACACTGAGCACTCGAAGCGCAAGACTGTCACCGCCCTCGACGTTGTCTACGCCCTCAAGCGCCAGGGCCGCACCCTCTACGGCTTCGGCGCGTAATCTCGCCGTCGCTCGTCGACCCCATCACCCCTTCTCCCCGCGATCGCCACCTTCGCCCGGCAGGTCGCGCCTTTACTACCCACCCCCATTCGAGTTCGCTCTTCAATGTCCTCTTGCAAATCATTTCCTTTCTGACGCGAGACGCGCTGCTTGCGTGCGATCTGACCTGGCGACTTGCAAGCGAGACCCTGGGACCGCCTGTTTGCCAGGCTCACTGGTCCGCTGTGCCCTCCCTTTCGCGCTTTCTCGTTTCGGTCGGTCAGTTTGCGTCCCGTCAACCGCCGCTCCTTGGTCGGTCTTGATTGAAGCCTCTCAGAAAGTGTGTCGGTCCCCGGCGAACCCCGGATGTTAACACAGTCCTGACGAACTTAAGTCGGCTGACGAACTTCCTGCCTCACTCGAGGTTGTGGGCAATCGGATCAAGACCAAGGCTGCGCGATCGTTCAAGCAAAGATTCTCCATCCTCGTGACCTCCTGCCTGCTCGAAAGCAGAAGCGCGCTGAGGGTGTTTTGCGCAGGTCGCAAAGCATGCAGGGCAGTTGGGGGGCGTCATTGCAGAGGGACTAGAAGGGATGAAGAGAAGAAGGAAGCAAGGGAGCGCGAGTAGAGTGGACAAAGCAGACGAGCAGGGACTATAAGTGGTGATCGTTAGTCGAGAGGAAAGAAAGTGAGACGTCGACGGATGGCGACCGACTGGTTGTCGCGATTAAAGCTACCACCTGCCGCCGCCGCCGCCTCCCTGGCCGCCCTGCTGATAGTCTGAGAGAGGGAACAGCAGAGGAGAGATCAGTCAAAAGAGCGCGCATGGGATGCTTGAATGGAAAGAAGGGAACGCACAGCTTCCGGGCGGACCACCAAAGCTGCCTGGCGGCGGCGGCGGGGGTCCGCCGTGGTGGCCGCCGCCGTGGTGCTGGCCCGGGTAGCCGCCGTTGTCGCCACCGAACCCGCCAGGCGGGCCGCCGTACGATTGTTGGTGGTGCTGCTGGGGCAAGGATGGCTGGTGGTATTGCGGCTGCGTCTGATAGTGCTGAGGTTGGCCATACGACTGCTGCTGCGGCTGCTGATGGTACTGTGGCTGCGGCTGCGAGTTGTACGAAGGCTGCTGGTGACCGTACGATGGTTGCTGGTCGTAGGACGGCTGCTGGTTGTAGGAAGGCTGCTGTTGGCCGCCATAGCCCCCGCCGCCCGAGGACGAGTCAATGTCACGCCAGCGGCCCTCGCCCGAGGACGAGCCGAAGCCGGCCGATCCCGGCATCTTGCCCTGGAGAAGGTCCTGGCCCATCTGCGGAGCGCAAAAGGTTCACAGCAAAGAAGAGAAGAAGCACACAAGTCAGCTATACTGCGCGTCAGAGCGGGAGAACCAGCGGAAGGACGAGCATTGAGGTATTGCGCCCCAGGAACGTGGACGCCGTGTGTCGCCAGGACACCTTGCAGGCCCTGGCTCGGTACCCCGCCGTGGTCGTGAGAGTGCGAGACGGACGACGTGTCGCCAATGCGACGGTTGTCGCCCGATCGGACCTTGGCCGTCGTCAGCCGGTTCAGGACTTCCTGCTTGTTGCGACCCTGCGACTCGATCCACTGGTGCATGTACTGCTTGGTCGGAAGGAGACATAGGGGGGTCCGTTGGTCAGCTGAGCTGTCTGGCGCTGTCGTGCGCGGGTGAGGTAGGAAGACCACGGTGGACTTCAGGTGGAGCCACGCACGTCGAGCATCTCTTTCTGGACGTGGCTACGGCCAGTGCTGAACGACGGGTGGAACATGGCCTCGCACGCCTGCTCGGCGACCGAGCGAGGGTCGATGCTGGTGTCCTCCCATGCCTCGACGACGGCCTTGATGACGGGCCGGATGACGATCTTGGCGAGGTTGCCGGCCGGCTCGTTGAGGATCAGGCCGAAGTGGTCTTTGGACAGGAACGAATGGGTGGGGTCGTCCGAGTTGGGGTTGTCGAAGACCTGTCGAGAGCCTGACGGTCAGTCTAAGTGACTTGAGCACAGGATCGAGAAGCAGGGAAGGGAGGCCGCACAGCGAACTGCTCGGGGTTGTTGATGACCTCCTCAGACAGGTTGGTTAGGCCGCTGGTCGCCTGCTTGAGGACCGGGCCGAGGTACGGCTCGATCGTCGTGAAGATGAAGACGTTGATGGACGACGTGATCTTCTCGATCAAGGCGCTGAGGCCGGGGATGCGGTCGATTGTCGTCTCAATGCCCTTCATGACGTTGTCCCTGAAAACTAGCACCCGCCACAGCGTGTCATGCAGCTGCAGTGACGGTCGAAGGCGGCAGTCGTCAGCGAGGTGGCTAGGAAGAGTGCGAGCCTCTTGGGGGGGGGGGGGGCGGCAGTCGATGAACATACCTGCTGCGGGCTCATCTGGTTGGGGTCGCCACCCTGGCCGCTGCGGATGTCGTTCATGGCACGGCTGGCACTGTCGCCGTCGCTGCCGGGCATCTGACGCAGGAGGCTCAGCAGGCCCGAGTCCGAGTTGGCCGGGTCGCTCCGGGCCTTGTTGACGGCCTTGTTGAGGTCCGAGATCGAGGCCTCCGACAGGTGGTCGCCCGCCTCGCCCAGAAGCGAGTGAATGAAGTCAGACCCGCCGAACGTGCCCGTCACCAGCGGTGGGACCATCGACCCGTCCGGCGCCTTGATGCGCGCATTGGCGCCGACGTGCGGGAAGACGTGCGTGTAGCCGAATTTGATCACTGGAAAGGGTAGATGGGGAAAAGAGGAGAGTCTGGATCGATCAGCGCATGCGCGCACGCAACGTCCAAGGCAAAGCGAAGTTGACGCACGGGCAAGCTCGCAGAAATTTGAATGGGCCGTGAAGTCCTCCTGCAGACCGGAGCGGCTCAGAGAGCGCGTGTCAGCTTCGATTTGGGTAGAGGGAGGCAACGCAATCAGGACGAACAAGCGTGTGCATCGCCTGCCCGAGCAGCCGGTAGGCCTCGTACTCGTCTTCGGTGCGCCCCGACCTGCGGTTCATCCGACCGTGATGGATGCACTTTTCGAGGACGCGCCGGATGCAGGCCTTGCTTGTGTCCCACCCTCCAGACTCGTTGGCGCTGCTCAGGCGATAATGACATACAGGTAGGATTCAGCGTGTGTTCGAAAGGTTGCGCAGCACAAATCTGGAAGAAGGGAGGGTTAGAGCGCGCACATGTAGTTCTTCATGCCGGTGCGAGGGTCGATCTGCAGCTCGCGCGGGTCGATCGGCGGTCGCAGTCCCGGGTAGTACTGACGAGGGTCGGCTCCTTCGCCGTAGCCCTTCGGATTGTCGATGTGCTCGACGGGGAGGTAGCAGCCCAGGCGCTCCTCGGTGATCTCGCTGCGAGAGGCGGTGCGATCATCCAAAAAAGCCCGGGGGCGGGGGTGTTCAGCCTTGCGTTGTTCTCTATATGTGAGAGCGAGAAACAATGCGCACAACTCGGCCGAGACATATCCGAACGTCATGAACCTGTGAAGGGCGAAGAGAAGCAAACGGGGAAGAGGAGATCAGCATGACCGCGCACGCACAATGGGCTCGCGTGCAATCAAGCTAGCGCAGACGCACCCGAGGGCCATCAGGACGTTGACAATCGTCTGGTAATTGGTCTTTTTGAGCGTACCGATGTCGATTGCCTGCGAGTAGTCTCGAAGCCTGAAGAGAAAGGAGGAGGGGACACCCGCAGGTCAGAACAATTGCGCAGGAGGGGAGAGCAAGGGCGAGGGTCGTGCGTCACGGCGACGCGGAACGACCGAGCACGAGAAACGCACCAGTTGCCAAAGTAGACGCGCTTGACGTCCAGGTTCGAGAATTTGGATCCGCCGCCGATGCCGAGGAAGCCGCCCCCGGCCTGGTCGTCGTTGAAGGCAGAAACGATCGTGAAGGTATGTGACAGTCAGTCTCGTGAGGCAGTGCTGCTGCGTGCAGGACGGAGGGAACGAGCTCCCACCTTCTTGGCCATCTCGGACAGGATGTCCTCGATGTCGCCATGTCGGAAGGCCTTGCCCTCGTAAAAGGCGACACTGGGAATGTTGCCTGGATCCCAAAGGCGGTCGAGCGGTCCAAGATTAGCGTCAGGAGAGGAGGGCGAGGCTGGGTAGGGGGAGAATAGTGGGCTGACCGGCACCGAAGGCGTGGGCCGACGAGGCGAGTGAGAGCACGCTGATGAGGGCGACGATGATCAGCAGCGAGCGGCTGACCATATTGAATGTGAATGTGTCTGTAGGGGGTGCGAGGGAGTGTGGGTCGGGGTCTTCTTCGTGCGAGAAGAAGGGCTGGGTGGTGGGTGACAAGGCAGGAGGAGGAGGCAAGAGAGATGGGGCGGCATGCGCGCGCGCGCGGACAGCCTGGCCAAGGCAACCAGAAGGCAGCCGCCCAAATGGCCCAGCTTCGATTGAGAATGCCCAGTCGGGGAGGTCTGGGCTTTCCTGAGCGCCCGGGTGGTCCGCCCTTCCTTCTCTCCTCAGCTTGAGCTCTCGACCCACCCCTTGTGGCCCCCCTCTGCCCTGTCCCTGTTCCTGTCCCTGCCCCCATCCCTCTCGCGCGCGCTCGATGTTCGTCGTCTCGTCTCGCGCGCCGACACGGCTCGTGCCTCAGGCCAGGCTCCTCACCCTTTCGGCCGTCTCTCACGCAGAGTCGTCGTCCTCCAGTGCGCCCGCCTTGCCTTCCCCGTTTCCCCCTCCCCTCAGGAAAAGCGACTGACGACCATCTGCCTGGCATTGCCTGACGCTCTTCGTGTCTGCATTCTTGCAGGCTCCTCCTCTTCACCTTCCTCAGCTAGCCGTGAGTGCCTGCTTCCCTTACCCTGCCCCTCTTTTCCTCACCTGCCTGCCGCCGCCAACTGCCGGCCAGATCGCTCACCTTGCTGCTCTTCCTCCGCCAGGTCCCTCCTCTTCCACGCCCCGGCCCGGCGATTCGCGCGGCCGCGGACGCTCGGAAGGCAGCGTCACCTTCAATAGACAGATTTTCAATCGTGCGTCCCCATCCTCCCCTTCATCAGGCTTTCATCTGGCTTGCCGGCGCCCGGCGGGGGAAGCGCCCTCGGGCGGACTTCCGGCCGCTTCACCCCTCGGTCGACAGGACGAGTGTATTGCAGCGCCAATCCTCTTGCCACCCGCATCTCCTACGCCCTTTCCTAGAGCTTATTTGGCTGACATGATCATCCGCCGTTCTTCCCCCTTGCTTCACAGGCCGCGGCGAGGCCGGATCTGCTCTCTCGCGCCCAGAAGGCCGATCCGCGCCGCAAGCGCGCCGCTCCTCGCCTCGCCAGTTTGACGACGCACCCTCGGACGGACAGTCGTTCACGCCGCGTCAGGACCTTGTTCGGCGCGACCGCAACGCATTCGATGTCGCGTTCAGGACGTCGCCAGGCCGCGGGGCTTACCGTGGCCGGGGCGGCGAAAACAAACCATTTATGGTCCGCCCGGTTAACTTGCGCCACGCCGCACCTGGGTCGACCACCGGCGGTGGAGGTGGGCGGTACGAGCGCGATGACGGTCCATCAGGGCGCGGCGGTGGGTTCGCCGGCCGGGGAGGGCGAGGCGGCGGGCGGGGAGGGCGAGGCGGCGGGCGGGGCGGCAGCAGCGCTGGCAGGCCGCGCAAGCCGCCGGCGTACGCGTCCGAGAGTTTCCTCGCGACCGACAGGGTGTCGGCACCGAGGCTCGCGCCGTCCACGCTGCCGACCAACGAGACCCTGTACACGACCGACGACCACCTGCTCGCCTCGTCGTCCGACAAGCCACTCGCCGAGGGCCCGGCCGAACGCTTCCCCCAGCCGGCGCCGTTTTACGCAAAGCTTCGCGACGAGGTGTATGCCGAGGCGCCGACCTCTGGCCTGCGCGTGCTGAAGCACCGGACAAACGCTGAGCACCTGCTCGTGCCCTCGCTCGGCCCGGCCGCGCTCGCGGCTGGCCAGGCGCTCGTCGGCGAGCTCCCGATGCTGCTTCGGCGCGGTGCCAAGCGCGAAGACCAGCTGCTCGCAAGCCAGACCGTCGAGGAGTATGATCCCGAGTCGGAGACGTGGCTCGACCCAGGCAAGGTTGACTACTCGGCCGAAATCGGCCGCCGCTTCGACCCGTACCGTCCGGGCAAGCCCCATCCGCGCCGCGTCTTCCGCCTGACGACCCACTCGACCCTGATCCCAGACGAGGACGCCGCCGCCGACGCCGCCGACGCCCTCGCGGGCAAGAGGAGCGCGCTTGCGACCGACGTCCAGGCTGATGCGACGAAGGGCGATCGCTGGGCCGCCCGCGCGCGCACCTACCGCTCGCGGCCCGGAGTTCAGATCGTCGTGCTCGAGAACCCACCAGCGCCGGCCGGTTCACTCGACGCGCCCGAGCACGCCGAGCTGCTCGCCCGGATCGACGCCGAGCGCGCGGCCGGCAACTACAGCCGGTGGTACGACACCGCGGCGCTTGAGCCTGTCGCCGCCCGCTTTGCAGAGGCGGGCGGAGGGGAGGCCTTCCGTAACGGCCGCCAGGCCGCCGTAGACCTCGGTCAGATGGGCCTCGCCTGGGCCGGCAACACGATAAGCGGCCGGGAGCGTGCGCTCGTCCAGGCGGTCGTCGAAGGACTTGTGAAGCGGTAGATCCGGGTTTGGCCGAGGTGGAGGGAATGGTCATGGAATGGACAGCCTTTCAAACGTGCACGTCTCTGCGCTCGCTCTTGCCGCTTGCCTGCTGTCGCTCCAGCGCAAAGCCTCGTCGTGAGCCCATCTATTGGTGTCTGTCCGTGCGCGCTGCTTTATACCACTCCGTTCTCAGGCCTTTCAGACCTCAAACGACGGGTCCATCAACACCCTCGCGCCGACGCCGGCAAGCCCCAGCGCGCTCTTCAGCGCTTCAGCATGCGACGCCTCGGTCCGGGCCGACGCCGTGAAGTGAGGCGTGTGGTTGCCGCCGTTGGGGACGGTCACGATTGGGAAAGACGGGTGGAGGAACGGCATTGCGTGGGAAATCTGTGGATCGAGAGAAAGGGAGCGGGAGGTCAGCTCTGAAGGATATCGAGAGCGGCTAGCGAGCAATGGTGGGGTGTACATTGCCAGCGTCGGTCGAAGCTCCAGCCGTCGCGACGCCGCGGTCGAAGGCCACCCTGTAGCCTAGAGCGTCGGCCATGACGCGCTGGTACTCCTCGGCGAGCGCGGTGTTCTGCCGCAGGTCGGCGTACGCCGGCTCGTGCGAGATGGCAAAGTCGCACGATGTTGAAAGCGCGGCAGCCCTGATGGTGCGAGCCGCACAACGAGAGTCAGTCACAGGAAAGGGCGCAAAGAGGAGAGGGCGACGGAAGACTGACTCGAAGCAGCGCTCGACACGCTTGACTAGCACCTGAAGAGCTTCGAGCGTTGGTGATCGGACGACGTACTTCGGGCCGCAACGGGAGGGAGCATCAGCTGCCACGTCCTCACGAGAGACGGATGGAAGGAGGATCATCCGCCAACCTTCAGGCCGCTCTTGTCGGGAATGATATTGGCCGCCCATCCGTCCGATGGCGGGACGATGATTCCGTGTATTCGGTCGGCGGGCTGGATCTGCTGACGCAAGGCCGAGATGGACGAGTAGGCAATGTTTGCCGCATCGAGCGCGTTGACGCCCTCCCAAGGCGCCGCCGAGGCGTGCGCGCTGCGAGGGTAGAAGATACTGTCAGCGAAAGGCGTTGAGTCGAAAGATGCCAAGCTCGAGTCTTACGTCTTGCCGACAAAGTTGACGAAAATGTGCTGCAAATGTCGGAGAATGTCAAGGGGACGCGGTCGTAGTCAGCGGACCAGTCTGGCGAGGCAATGTGCATGGGCAAAGAACGGAGGCACTCACTGCAGCAGCCAGAGATGGGCCGACGTGACCGGAGCCGGGAGCGCCTTTGGGAGCGACCGGTCCCCCAGGGTGCGTCTGACAAAAAGTAGATGAAAGGGGGATTGCACTCAAACCAACGTCCCAGCATCAGGGCCGCAAGGTTCGCACGCACCATCAGGCAGACATCCATGCCTTTGTATGCGCCGGCCTCGAGCAGCTTGATTTTGCCTCCTCCTCCTTCTTCTGCCGGCGTGCCGAGCAAGACGACCGATCCGGCCGTCTTGGTCTCAATCAGGAGCTTGCGCAGGGCCAGGAACGTGCCGAGGCCCGCGATGGCGATCAGGTTATGCTGCGGGACGGGAAGGGCGGCAGTACATGTTGCAGGTGCTGGTCAGCCAGCCAGGCATCGGGAGAAACAACACAGGATAGAGGAAGGTCTCACTCCACAGGCGTGACCAATGGCAGGCAGCGCATCGTACCTGGATAGAGGCGTAAAGCAAGGCGACGTTAGCAAGGCTAAGCAGCGCCAGGCGCGCACTCGCTCGGGCTCACTCCGAGTTGACGCCGACCGTGCGACCCCCGGATCCGTACGTGAACGTAGCCCTAAAAGCGGTGGGCAGAACGAAGCCGCGCTCGACCTTGACGTCTTTGTAGGCCTCGAGCGCAGCGCTCATCGTGGCGTGGGCTCGGACTTCCTCGAACATCAGCTCGGGGTGGTCTGTAGCCGGGGTTGGGGCGGGTCGAGGGTGGCAAGTCAGCGTGCGCGGCCAGCCCAGCAGCCTCGCTTGACCTACACATCAAGCGGAAGACGGACCGTGGATGTCAAGGTTGACTTTCCTCAGGTCACTAGAAACCCTGTCGAGCTCAGCCTGGATCGTCTTGAGCGCGTCTTTGCTCATCGCGAGGAAGGGCGGCTTGTCGGCCTTGGCCGACGACGAGGCCGAGTAGGCTGGCAGGCCGGACGACCAGGCGGACTCTTCGTACGCCTCGTCGCCCTTGTCAATGAAGCCGGGCTGAGGACCAAAGTCGCAGCCAAAGCCATCGTGGAGACAGCCATGAGCATGCGAAGGAGTTGTCTCGTCGGAGAAGTAGTGCGCGGGAGGTCGAGTGGTGGCGCCGCGGCCAGCAGCAGGGGCCGACGATGAGCTGGCGATGGTCGACGCCGTCGCGCTCTCCTTGGATCGGAACAAGGAGAGGAAGGGCGAGAAGCAGCCCGGGACGCCATCTGAGGAGGCTCCAGAGACTGGCATGACTGCTGTGATGGGAAAACGGGGAGGAAGAGACGAGGGTGAAATGCGGTCGTGGTTGTGGTTTGACGGAGGAGACCGCCACGACAGGGAAGCGAGCCATGCGAGGTCGCGCGAGACGTCTTGGTGATAACAGAGCGCCAGCGATGGTACCGCGCGAGCAGGCACGTCGACGTCTGCGCCCTCCAGCTCTGCACTCGCTGACGTCGCGAATGGTCGCGCTGGATCGTTCAAATTCATGCTGAGGACTGACTACGTTGAAGGCGGTGTGTGGGACAGAGGTGCGAACGATGAGGGGGGGCTGGTGCAGTTGAGTCCTCGCCGGCCGTCGAGTGAAAGAACAGAAGCGTGGAGCACGAAGCGGATGTGCGAGCGAGGGCGAGGGGGGAGTGTACGGATAGAAGCACAGGCCGCCCTCTCACTCAGCGTGGAACGGCTCAGGAGGCGGCGGCGGAATTGAATTCGTCAGGCCCTCGAATTGCAATCTGCAGGTCGTCACGCAGGCGTCGAGACCGGCGAGGGACGGCGGGCTCACTGCAGCAGCCCCGTTCACGCCGTCCAGGGCAAGGGCAGACTCGGCAGCGGTGAGGAGGACAGAGCCGGTCCCAGGATCAGCCTGCGAGTACCGATTATTGGTCTGCGCCCGCCACGGCCACAGGATGAAGGGTCAGAGCCAAAGCGGACGGGGGAGCTGAGCGCGCACAAGGGCAGACACACCTTGGTCGTCGCCTTGAGTGCGAGGAACGTCTCGGCCCGAAGTCTCAGCGGTGTCGTTGCAATGTGCCATTCTACGCCCTCGCTGCACGGCGGCGTCGTGAGGCTGCCCGAGTAGGTGCTTAGACCGAGCGCAAAAAGGTGAGGTCTGTGGTCAGCCTTTTGCGTAGCGAAGCCGCGGCCGCGCGACGGATAGCGGACGCGCAAGTAGTCAAACTCAGCGATCTCGGCCTGGAAATCGGCAAAGTCGACCTGCGGGATCGTGACGCTCGTCTGAGGCTGCTGGATGGCCGGCAGGAACGCGAGGATCTTTTCGAGCACCAGGTTGGATTCGAACGCGGCGACATCAATCAAGAAACTGAGGACGGCAATCGAGGCGTCTTTGCTCCATCATCAGACAAGGCAGAAGATGGTCAGCAGGTATGTAAACTTTGTACAGCCAACACGTAGCGATGACTCACCCGGCGCCTCAAAGACCATGTGCATCTCGGCCTCGTGGTGGGCGAGGTCGACCCGATGCTCGGACGGCGTGTGGAAGTGGAACTGGGCCAGCGACCAGGTCTTGCCGGATGCCTCGAGCGAGCCGCCAATGATGACCTCGACTGGAGGAAAAGGATCAGCGGCTGAGCATAGGATAGATGAGCATGCGGAGCGAGAGGGCTAACTAGTCGTCCCGAGGTTTTCGAAGACGACGTCATGCGCTATGGGGACGTGCAGCTTCACCGAGCCCTTCGGCGCGAGTGTGTGAGTGTCAGACTCGATGATGATGGGGGATTGCTGCGCCATCACACAGAGAGAGAGGAAGGGACACAAGCGAGAGTCAGCGACGAGCTGGAGGCAGGGCAGAGGACCCTAGCTCTCCGCGAGGAGCGACATAAAGAGGGCCGCACGCTGGTGCCCTTGGCGCACAAATCGTTCTCTGGTGCAAGAGTGTGCCAGTAGAGCGGGCCGCTCAGAATGTCGTACCCAAAGGTGGGCACCCTGATGCCCTCGTCTGATCTGCGGATGTAAGGGTCAACGGTCGAGAGGCCATGGCCACACGACGCCTGCACGACTGATGAAAGGACGGCGGTGCCAGCCGCGAGCAAGAGAAGGATGGTCGAGAGCATAAGAGGCGACCAGCGCTTTTGCAAGGAAATGAGCAACAGTGTTGCGAGCCGAGGAGGGTCGAGTCGAGGGCTAGCCGCAGACGAGATGGTGAGGAGAGGGGAGCAGCACGAGGTCGACGACCACCTGTCCCACCGAAGCCACAGGCCGACCACCGCCAAGAGCAAACCCTGGGTGCCTGCTTGGCTCCGCCCCTGGTCAACCGACATAGAGAGAGAGAGTTGAAAGAGTGTGCCTGCTAGGCGTCGCCGGGACCGCCACATGTCGACTCGGAAAGGGTGCCTCGAGCGCGCCGCCGTCGCGCACGCGTCCGCCTAGGGGGTGAGAAGCCGTTGGCGCCCGACGCTCCGCGCAACTTGCAGGGCGCAAAAGTCAGCTCGTACGCTCATGGTATGTCGTGAGCGCGCACCAATAGCCAGACCAGGAGGCAAAGGCTGTCGAAGTAGCATTCGAGGTACTCGGTGGGATGCGGTCGCGGGTCGAACGCCTGCTCCGGCGGCTTGGTGGGGTTGGCCGAGCTCGATGTCGCTGCTGCCGACGCCTCGACTGCAATACCGCCCTCCCTCCCTCTCCTTCTTCCTCCCGAGCCGCACCTTTCTCGAGCACGTCGAGGCAGCAGCAGGGCCATGGACGACCTCTCGACCGGATCCGATTCCGACTACTCGAACTCGTGCGTGATCCGTCGCTTCTGGTGCCGCTGGACGATTGGCGCGGCCTCTCGCTCAGCGCCTCCTCGGCGGCCTGGCTCTGCCCTCTCTCGAGCTCGCAAACCTGACCTGCCCGGCTTCCTCTCCGGTCCCACAGCTGGATCACCTGGTTCCTCTCGACAAAGGGCAACGAGTACTTCTCCGAGGTCGATGAGGAGTACATCCTCGACCGCTTTAATCTGACGGGCCTCAATGCCGAGGTCCCTCAGGAGTACGGCCGGGCGCTCGAGCTGATTACGGACTCGCTTGGTGAGTCCGCAAGCCTGCAGCTTTTCTCGGAGGAGCCCAGCCCATCGTGGACGAGCTGGGAGAGCATGCACGAGCTGCATTCAGCCAGGTTGAAGCGGGGCATGGCAAGAGCCTGGGGCTCGAGAGGAGGGGCCAACCGGCTGGCCTGATCGGGCTGCGACGCGAGCTCGCAATTCAGGAGCGAAGACCGCTGATCCAGAGCTTGCCATCCCTTTACGAGCGCAGCCGAGGAGGACCTGGACGACGACGTTCGCGAGTCGATCGAGACGTCGGCACGCTTTTTGTATGGCCTCATCCACGCGCGGTACATCCTCACGTCGCGCGGCTTGGCCAAGATGGTGCGTCCGCCCTGTTCTTCCGACGCAGTCAAGCCCTGCTGCTCTTTTGAAGCTATCGCTGACAGGGAAATGCTCGACGCGGGCGCTTTACCCGTCGTTTCTCCGATGTAGATGGAGAAGTACAAGAAAGCCGACTTTGGGCGGTGCCCCCGCGTCTTCTGCTACTCGCAGCCGCTCCTGCCGGTCGGCCTGTCTGACTCGCCGTACCAGAAGGCCGTCAAGCTCTACTGCCCACGGTGCGAGGACATCTACTCGCCAAAGAGCAATCGCCACGGCTCGATCGACGGCGCCTACTTTGGCACGAGTGCGTGGCCCATTATCCCTTCGGCGGCGTCGCTCTGGACCATGGCGGCGCGCGCCGCGCTGCTCTGCCCCTTGCCGAATCACGCCCTGACCTGCTTCCCGCGCACCTGTCCCCTCTCTCCTCTCTCTTCAGCCTTCCCGCACATGCTTTTCATGGTCTATCCGCACATGCTGCCGACCAAGACGCCGCCTCCCCAGCAGCACTCGCCGTCGCACACGTCGTCATCGACCCTGCCGTCGTCCTATCCACCCACAACGGCTGGCGCGGCCTCGTCGACCGTCGGCAGCGTCAGCACCGCATCGGCCGCAGCCAAGGTTGAGCGCTACCGTCCGAGAATTTTTGGCTTTCAGATCAATGAGATCGGTCGGCTCATGCGCTGGCAGGAGGCGATCCGGGACAAGTACGCCCCCCCCCCCCCCCTTGCCAACGCGCGCGGTCCCCTGCCCCACGTCATTGGCTGACTTACGACCCCTTCCTTCCTCGCCCAGGCAAATTGCAAGACTAGAAGTTCTGGACACCGAGGCGGGCGCCAACCTCTGAGACTCGCTTGTCGTCGGCCTCCCTTTCCCCTTTTCGCTTCTGCGCATTTATCCTCTCCTTCCTTGTAATGCTATGCTTCGTCGTACTTTCACGAGTCGGTCGTCAAATGCGTCAATCGTCAAAGATGCGGCTGAGAGCGAGGAGAGTGTAGAAGGTGTACATGTAGGGGTGCGGATGCAGGGCGGACAGCGCGACCTGAACTGGGGCTCAATCGCTCGCGAGCTTGATGGTGAGAAAGAAACGGCCCTTGTTGCCCTCGAGCGCGTGCAGCGGAATCTCGAACATGCGGTCGAATACTGCCGCGCCGGTGGAATGAGCGAAGAACGTCAATGATCAAGTTGAGGGGCGCATGCGGCAAGCGCAAGATGAAGGCAAGGACACGCACGGTTGGCCAGCCACGACTTGGCCGTCTCGTTGCACAGCGTTTGTGGAAGGATGTAGCCGTACGGCGGTATGCTGAGACATCGGAGATTGCGGAATACGACCGACTGCAGAGCAGAGCGGAAGGTCGTCAGTCGCGCGATCAAGAGGGTTGAAGGGCAGAAAGAGGGCATGGACGGACCGGCTGCGGTGCGCCGAACCGAAAGCTCGTTGCGTAGGCCGCCCGGAACTTTTCGTCGAGCGTTTTGGCACACTGAGCTGGGTGCGGGCATGACGAATGCTGTTCGGGACGGCGACACGAGCGCAAGAACTCTCAGTCTCAGTCGGATTGCACAGGGGGAAGTGAAACGGGAAGCAGGGCGAGGGCACGCACGCAGATGTAGTCCTTCTCGACCTCGACGAGACCCATCTTGAGCACACGATCAAGGAACCAGCCCCGCCGGCGCTCGAGCTTCCACCGTGTCTCGCCTCCGAGCGTCATGTACTCGTCGCGGTGCCAGTGAGGCAGGTTGTCGAGCACGTAGCGCGAGGCCTCGGCGTAAAGGTCGGGCAGTGCAAGCGTATCGGCCAGCGCGAGGGCGGCGATCGGCCGGCCAGGCGCGTGCGACTGCAGGAACTCAGTCAGGATCGGCAGCAGGCCCGGAATCTGGTACTGCACGTCAGGGAGAGCAGATGAAGTAGTGATGAGGAGTAAAGTGGACGGGGAGCCGGCGTTTGTGCGCAGGTCTCAGTGCTTATTCTTGGCGCGGAGACGCGGAAGCCGACGAGACGGAAAGGCCTCACCTTGGACGCAAAGTGGACGAGCGGTTCGATGTTGAGCCAGGAAACCTGCAGCACCAAATGCGGGTAGACGTGGTGTACTGCATAATTTGAACGTCAGTCGGTGCAACGAAAAACCGATTGAGGAAGGGCGAAGAGGGACAGACGGAAATCGTGCAGCGGTGCGGCCTCGACCGACGGCAGCGTGATCGTGATGTAGGCTCGGCTCTGGCGGACGCGAACCGTCGCCTGGCTGTCTTTGCGCTCAGGATCCCAATCGACACCCGGTGCGACCGGCGTGGGAGGTTCAATGACGGGCGACGCGAGCGCAAATTTGGACACGTCCGTGTCAACGCTGGCCGGCTCGTCGTCGGCGCTGGACAACGAGGCCGGGTGGTCCTGTGACAGCGCGTCGTCGTCAACGACCGATGGCCCTCGGCTCATCCGCCGCTGTGCGACCGCCGACTCGTTGGGCAGGGGGAACATGACCGAGTCCGAGTCAGACAGAGGCTGCGACTCTGCCCAGTCGCCCTCGATGATGCTACGGAACCACTCGCTCGAGAACCGGAGGAGCACGCCATGGGTCCTGCCGACGCCCCGCAGGGCTGGTCAGCTTCCGGGGAAGGTCGAGGAAAGAGCGACGATCGGGGGAGATCGGGCGCACCAAAAGGTGTTGCGACCGCAGACGATACGGACGTCAGACGTCGGCTCTCGCTGGAACGTCAGGTCGATCTCGATGGGGACACAGTGGCCGGCGTTGTCGCAATCGCTGTCGTCCTCGGGCGGTAGGTCGAGGTCCGAGCTGCCGGCAGGCGACGGCGGTGGCGGCGGGTGCAGCTGGGGCTTGGACATGCGACGCGTGCCCGGAGGCCAGAGTAACGACGACGACGATGAAGATGAAGCCATGGCTGAGGAGGCAAGTGGGGAGGGAGTCGAGGTGAAGGGTTGGGGGGAGGGGGCGAGCGAAGAGCTGCTGGTTGGCCAGCGAGAGGAGCGAGCAAGGGGCGTGAGCCGCGGGCGAGGCGTTGTTCGCGCGCGCGGGAGGTCTCGACCGGCCGAGCGGGGCCCGCCGGGGGGCGTCACCTGCAGCCGCGTCAAACCTGCTGCGCGCCCGAGAAGCCTTTTTGAGCGGGCGATCAATGAGCGATCGAGTCTGCGGTAGTGATTCCCATAAGGTAGGCTTTGTCTGGACGTCTTTTGGGCACAGGCGATTTCATCAGCCCCGACCGACAGCCGGCGACGACGCCCGGCCTTGCCTCACCGACAACGCCTCCGCCCACCAGATGCTGCTGCCGCCGGGCCTACTCCTGCCATGCCTGCGTCGGCCACTGCTGCAACGACTGAAGCCCACGCAAGAACGCCGGTGCTTCCATGCGTCGGTCTTTTTGCGCGCGCTCGTCGTCCCGCCCCAGCAGTTTGACCAGGTGCTCGCGACGTCGCGTGTCCGCATGGACGAGCGCGCCCGCCTGCTCGTCGAGGTTCGTCGTACCTCTCTCGCCCGCTCTGCCCGCTGCACCAGAAGCCTCAATTAATTCCTGTTGCGACCCGCAGATGAATGAGGATCCGAACGACGTCGTCGGCGGCCGCAAGCGCGGGCAGCGGCTCAAGGCGCTCGAGCCGCTGTTCGCGAGTTGGACCGAGTACGAGGAGCTGCAAGCGGTGAGTCCGTCGTCCTGGCCCACGCTCTTACATCTTTGAAGGCAAGGAGCTGATACTGGACGCTTTCCTCGGGCGCTCGCAGGCGCTGGATGAGTCCCTGCCGCTGCTGTCTGACCCGGACGATTCCCTGCGGGCCATGGCGACAGAGGAGATCGCGGACCTGCGAAGGCAGATCGACCTGCTGCTGTCGACAACGCTGCCGTCGCATCTGCTCCCCCCGTCACCCTCATCGCATCTGTCGTGCATCGTCGAACTCAAGGCCGGACAGGGGGGGTCGGAGGCCGCCATTTTCACGCGCGAGATGCGCGACATGCTTATGCGGTTCGCGCAGCTCTCGGGCTGGCGGACCAAGGTGCTCGAGTCGACGTCGGCAGACGTCGGCGCAGCGGACGGCGTCAGGGATTGCACGATCCGCGTCGAGGGCGAAGGCGCGTTCGGCCGGCTCAAGTGGGAGGCGGGCGTGCACCGCGTCCAGCGTGTGCCGCTGACCGAGACGAAAGGCCGGACCCACACGAGCACCATGGCCGTCATCGTCCGTTCTTCCTCCCCGTCCACAATTCTGTGGCGTGTCATGTTGACGTAGTCCTCCTATCCGTTTCTCAGGTCCTGCCGATCGACGAGAACCCGACCAAGGATGACCTATCTTACGTCGACGAGAAGGAAGTCAAGATGGAGTTCTTGCGCTCGTCCGGCGCCGGTGGCCAGGTGCGCGCTGTGCCTTCCCAGTGCGCCGTCACTCCTTCGCAGCCGCTGACACTCAATTCCGCGCGCCGCCCTGCAGCACGTCAACAAAACCGAATCGGCCGTCCGGCTGGTCCATCTGCCGACGGGAATCGACGTCAAGTGTCAAGAAGGCCGTTCACAACATCAAGTACGTCCTCCTGCACTGCCGTTCTGTGAACTCTCCCCGCGTCGCGCTGACCTACCTTCCCCTCCCTGTGGCAGAACCGAGAGACGGCTTGGACGATCCTGCGCGGCAAGGTGCACGCGTACCGCGCGAAGGCAGCCGAAGAGATCAGCCGGGCGACGCGCAACTCTCAGATCCCCGGCATGGACCGCGCAGACAAGATCAGGACGTGGAATGAGCCCCAGGTCTGTCTTCTCTCTTCTTGAGCTCGTTCGCCGCGTCTTATGCGCAAGTCGCTGACAACGTGTGCGTCATCGATCGTCGCACAGGACCGCGTGACGGACCACCGGGTGCCAGTGACGCTCAACAATTTGCCGTCGATCCTGTCTGGCGAGCAGCTCGGCGACGTGATCGATAGCCTGGAAGAATGGCATCTCGGGAAGCGGCTGGAGGCGCTGATGGCGGGCGAGGACGCCGATATCAACGACTAGCGCGCACCGCAACCTCTTTGATCCTGCCATCTGTCAGGAAAGTCCGGAGACAGAGAGTGCAGAGCGCGCGCAAAGTTCTGGCGATGTGCACAGTCAGGCGTCGCATCTGGGAGGATGGCCCGCGAAAGCTGTGGATTGACATGTGTGCGGTACAGGACAAGCGTGAGCCTCTGGCAAGAGCCGACGAGGTTGAGCCTGACTCGTTCGCCCGCAACGCCGCCCATCTTCGACATCCCGCCTCCTCCAGTCTCAAGTCCTTCCTACATCCATGGACGCCATTCGAGACTTCCTTCGGCAGGTGCCGCCCGTCCTCGTCCCCATTATCGCGCTCGCACCGCTCATCGTATGGGCGCTCGGCCGCCTGCGCGAGCGCGAGCTCGCCTCTGGCCGGGCTCAGCTCGAGGCGTTCCGCGCTGGCGTCGGCAAGAAGCAGCTCGTGCTCGAGCGCATCTTTGTCCACCCGATCAAGGTCCGTCTATGGGCGCCCTCTCTCTCTCTCTCTCTCTCTCTCTCCGCCCGCGATGAGCTCCCAAAACTCACCCTCGTCACTGGCGGTGGATGGCAGAGCTGCCGCGGTCTCGAGGTCGGGGAGTCGGGATACACGGCGCTCGGCTTGGACGTGCGTCCTACGCCTTTGCTCTGCATCCTCACGTTTGGAGCAAGGTTGATGAAGGCGAGGCTGATTTGGGCTCTGGTCACCATTCCCAGTACGACCGACAATGGGCATTGATCGACGCCGGGTCGCACAAGGTCGTCACTGCGCGTGACTTGTCCAAGGTGCGTCCTTCCCTCGCCCTCGTCAGGCCGGCCCGGAACGTCCCCCTCCCCGCGCACTCGACGGGCCTGATGCTGACGTGTAAGATTCTGCCCTGTCCTCAGATGGTCCTTGTGCATCCGAAGATCGACCAGGAGAAGGGAATCCTGTCAATCACGATCCCGTCTGCCGGCGTCGATGCCCTGCACGTGCCGCTCGAACCGACCGTCGACGAGCTGACCGTCTGGGAGCTGCTGGACGACGTCAAAATCTGGAGCGACACGGTCGATGCGTACGTCGTGGACTCGCCCGAAGTACACGCTGCGCTGTCAGAGTTCCTAGCGCACGACGTCCTGCTCGTCATGAAGGGGCCGACCAGGCGTGCGCTCGCGTCGCCCGCGGCAGCCAACCCGGACGCGTACGCGCTCGCCGCGCCGCTGCCGGACGACGCCCGGACCGCATTCGCCGACGGTTTCCCCTTCCTGATCGTGTCGACCTGGTCAACTGCGGATGTTGAGGCCAGGGCCGCGGCGTCGGCCGAGGGAGACGAGCAGTGGGCCGTCAAGCCCGCGCTCGAGGGCGAGGATCAGGCAAAGTGGAGGGACGGCAAGGGCGACTACCTCCGCCGCACGCGCGGGAACCTCGTTATCGGCGGCCAAGGCGGCGAGGCCTGGATGGAGGACAAGTGGGGCGTCGTCGATTTTGGTGAGGACGAGAGACTCGTCGTTGTCAGCATGTGCGGCAGGTGCCAGGTGCGTCGTTTCATTTCCCGTCGAGTCCCCCTTCCGACTCGCCCGTCCTGAGCCCCCTCTTCACCTCGTCGCCTCTCCCTTTCTAGCTGCCCAACATCGACCCAGAGACCGGCGTCCAGCACCCTTCCGTCCCCTACAAGGTCATTTCAAAGTTCCGACGATCAGACCCGGTCGACAAGTACTCGCCTTGCTTCGGCGTCAACGCGGCCCCGACGAAGCCGAGGGGCATGCTGCGTGTCGGCGACAAGGTGTCGGTCAAGAAGCTGAACGCCTGGGTCCGCCAGGAGCGGTGATAGCGCGCCTCTCTAAGATGCTTTTCTCATCTTCGCGACCCGCGGTGGTCAAGGCTCATGCGATCGCGGGTCATGGATAGCAGCCGGGGCGCTGCGCGAAGGAGCGAGGAGCGGAACCAGGTCAGCCGAGGAAGAAAGACCGCCAGATGGACTGAGGTAACGTACCATGAATCGCTCGTCGCGCTCAAGGATCGCCCACAGGGGCTCACTGAGCGACAGGTTCACATCGACGCCACCCGGATCGCGGCCGTCGGGCGTCTGCGCCTCGGTCGGGAGCAAGAACGCGATGCCGTCCAGCAGATTGATGGGCGAAAAGGGCTGCGAGACCAGGGTCGGTCGGACGCCGTCATAGACAACACCGGGGTATGCATCGAAGCGATTCCAGGACGTGACGAGGAGCGCGCCGTCGCCGAGAGCAAAGTGCAGCTTAACCTCGTCTTTGTGCGGCTGAGCGACAATCCACCGCAGCGTGCGCTCAATCTCGTCCTTTTCGGCGATGTCGTGCTGCCGCGTCAGGTCATGCACAGCCCGGGCAACTTTCCAGAGAGGACCGTCGACTAGCGCAGCCGGCGCCAGCGCCAGCGTCGTCGTCAGCGGCGCATTGGCCGCGAATCGTGGTGGCAGGCCGAGCTGCCGACGGACGTTGACCGGGATGTGGAGGGTGGCGCATGGCAAAGTGTCGCGCGCCTCCTCCGACCACTGTGCGACGCGCGCGCGGTACACGCCTTGATAGAGGTGCGCAGCGAGCGCGTCAAACGTCGAGACCCAGCCCGACCTGTCGGGGGCGGTCGCGGCCGTCTTGAGGGAGGCCAGGTCCGTTTCGGAGAAGCGCAGGACGCGGCCGACGACTGGGTGACGAGCGAGAAGCGGCGGGGGCTTGTCGCTGGTTCTGATGCGGACCCGAGACGACTCGATGGTAAACAGCGCTGGGCGCGACTCGGCTGACATCGAGAGCTCATCTGCCCCCATGTCCTTCCGCCGCAGCTCAGACCGGTGCGAGACGATGTGTGGTGCCGGGTCGAGCACGGCCTCCTGAACCGCGCGGCCGTCGCCTAACGCGCCGTACAGGGTGGCCAGGTCACGAGCGAGCTGAAAGAAGGCGTCGGCGTCAGCGACGACGTGCAGCAGGCGCAGACCGAGGGAGACGGAGCCGCAAGCGAACCGCGTGTGCTGGACCGTGAGCAACGAGTCGCGGCATACGCCCGCCGTCGTCGCGTCGAACGGCGCCAGCAGCGCGTTGCCGGCAGTAGGAAGGTCCGGCATGGTGAGCTGGCCGGACGGACCGCTTCGAGGAAGAGAGTCCAGACGTTCACTGCACCGTGCCTGGAGGAGCGCGACCCCGCTGCCGAGATGGTCGAGCGAGAGCGAGCCGTCCGAGGCGATGGCAAGGCGGCCACTCAGCTGAGGGTAGAAGTCGAGCAGCCGAGCCAGCGCTGTCTGGAGGCGCTCAAATGGGAGAAGCTCGGCGATGACGTCGCCCTTCTCGTAGACTGCGACGGACACGACAGGAATGGTCGGCAGGTTGACGAAGTCGATCGGCCCGAGGTGCCAGGGCGAGGGCAGGGTCTTCCAGGACGCGTCACAGGAAGGCCGGACGAGACGGCGCGAGACAACATCGACAGCCTCGTGCCGGTCAGCGACGTCTTGCATACCGACAGCGATCGGCAGGATCTGAGGATAGACAGGTTGAGGCTGTCAGCTCTGGCATCGAAGAGAGGTGAGGAGAGGTAACTCGCTTACCTGAGGCATAGTCGTTCAGATTGGCAACGACGGACAGGTGAAGGGGGAGGGAGGGTCGACTGTCGAGTCCTGCAGAGCTCAGCCGTCCGTCAGCGAATTGGTCTGGACGTACGGTGGAGATGAGCGGCCCTGTACTCGCCGTGGCTTTGCGTAGTTCTCGTCCTCAAGCGCAGAGTAGAAGGTGATGGTCGAGCGTCGACCAGAGCGAACATGGTCCGGCGGCGGGGTCAAGGTCGCTTGCTCCTCCGCGTCGCCCACGCGAGCCGGACGAGTCCGACGCCGCCAAGGCATGCGTCGTCTCGCTTCCGCCGGCACACTTGAAGCAGTGATCTCACGTCGTGTAGTACACATCTATCGTCAGGATCTTTCAAAGCTGTATACAAGTACCGCGCATCGTTGGCGCAGTGTTCTGTGAGCATTCGGGGATGCTCGCCAGCCCGCAACTCAGCGCCGACCGCACGTCGCCTTAGCTCAAGCGTCATTTCTTCTCGCTTGGCCGAGCCGACCCCTCATCGGCCCGGCAGGGCATAGGCCTTCATGCCGATTGCGCAGAAGACCATCCCAGCGCCGATGCAGAGCGCAAAGACGAAGACAGCGTCGATCGAGTAGAGGCTTGTGCGGGAGAAGGCAAGAGGGTCAGCCGAACACAGGGGCGAAGGGGTAAGCCCGGGAGGAACTCACTAGGCCGCAATCGCCTCGTAGTAGACCTCGGGGGAAAGCTCAGGCAGCACGACTGAGGGCTCCAGAATGATGCGCTTGACGACGCTCCGACCGACGACCGCGTTCAGGCGGTCGTCGAGGTCCTTGGCGAGTGCCCACTGCTGAACCGAGCCCGTCAGGGCGACACCGAGCACCTGGCCAAGCGACCGGAAGAGGTACGACGACGAGACGGCTATCGGCATGATAGCCGGCGGGCAGGCTGCGATTAGGGCCGTCAGGAACGTTGTGATGGTGACTCTGCGCGTCAAGGGGGCGCAAGTCAGGAGGAGGGTCGTTCAGCGGGCGGATCATCGGGTTGTGTGGAGGAGGAGGGTTCATTTTGGGAGGTGAGGTGGGAATACGCACCCGCCGCCCCATGAGGCGATGGCGCACTCGGTGGCCATGCGCCAGACAGACGCGTCCGTGCCCCAGGTGTACACCACCGAAATGGCCGAGACCAGCGGCAGCACCGACGAGACAATCGACAGCTTCTTGTAGACACCGTACCTGCGCATGTGCCTGCTCTCGCCGCAAAAGGTGCGTCAATTGCCTGCGAGCAAACGGAGACAATGAACTATTCACAATCTAAAGTAGGCGCGCACCATCCAGCGTAGAGGGAACCAGCGGACCCGGTGATGGTCGAAGGAAGCAGGATGAGGCCGGTGGCGGATCCATTGAAGCCGCGGACAACGTGCAGGTACAGCGGGATCATAAAAAGCTGCACGTTGAGGTAATGAATGAGGGGTAGGGGATCAGCGCCTGCAATTTGGGCGCAGTGAGGCACACGAGAATAGAGCGAGCGCACCCGAGCAAATGTGGACATAGTGAGCAGCAGGAAAGCCGTCAGGATGAGCGCCGGCGTGCGTGACTTGAGCAAGCTCATTGGGATGAGCGGCTCGCTCGCCCAGTACTCTTCGACCACCCAGAAGCCGACGGTCGACACGACAAAGAGGGTGAGAAGGCCCCAGACGAGCGGGTGTGACAGAGCGTAGCCCGACGCCGTGTGAAGCGACAGAGAGAGCATCAACGACGTGGCCGACGTCAAGAGGCAGATGAATCCCGACCAGTCGATCCGCATGAGCAGCTGCGAGGGCTTGAGGGTCTGAGGAGGGTGGGGAACGTGGACCTTCCACACGATGAGCGACAGGGACAGAAAGAGGGGGAAGAGCTGCATGGCAAAGGCCCATCTGGACGTGCCATAGCAAAGGTGTCAGCCAGCGCTTGGCGTCAGTCGTCATACGGTGCTCAAGTCGGAGCCGGAGACATACCGCCAGCCATAATGGTCTCCCACCCAGCCGCCCAGCACCGCTCCACAGGCGGCACCGTTAGCGAAGAAGAAGTTGACATATCCCTGGTAAAGGCCGCGTTCCTGCAGCGAGACGAGGTCAGATACCTGTGTCGATGTGTCGAGTCAAGGAGCGTTCGCGATCAGCGATTGACCGTCTGCCGGTTGCGCGACTGGTGGCTGGCCCACCAGAGAATACACGCACGATGATGGCCGTGATGGTGAGCATGCCGCCGCCGCCGCATCCTGCCAGGAAGCGAAAGCCGAGCATCCACATCATGCTCGGGGCGAACGCGCACCCAGTCGTGCCGATGATGAAGAAGGCCAGCGAGGACAGCATCGCCTGCCGACGGCCGATGATCGCAGAGAGCCTGCCCCAGAGTGGCGTCAAAGCAGCGTTGCCGAGCAGGTAAGCCTGCCGGACACAACATACGGCGGAAGAAGCTTGAGGTGGTCAGGTCAAGATTCCGAGGAAGAGGAAGGCGAGGCAAGAGAAGGAGCGCACGCCGCCGAGCCTGGTAACGCGCACCAAAGGTCAGCGTCGGAGAAGGCCGAGGAGGGCTCGAGAGGCGGGTGCGGTGCAGAGGGCACCAGGCCCCTAGCTCAGCCCCGCCTCTAGACCGACCGATCTTCAGTCAAGTCGTCAAGAGAAGACGTACCAAGACGCAAGGTGACCTGCTTTGAAGGACGAGGCGATGTCGGTCTGGAGGTTGGCGGTGACGCTTGCGGACAGGGCGGCGTTGAAGACTGCCAACCACAGGGCGAGGCAAACAAGCGCGATCTCCCTGAACGGCCGGTGCTTCGGGATGTCGACCGCGTCGGACGAGGAAGAAGGGGGGGTGTGAGGCTTGTGCTCCGAGGGATCGTCCGAACTAGCCTCGGGAGGCGGGCCGGGACACTGCTCGACATCGGTGAGCTTGGTGGGCAGGCCGGCGGCGCCAACCGAGGCGGCGGGTGCTGCTGCAGGGGCGGACAAAGAGCCATAGGCCGAAGACGAAGACGAGGGCAGGAGAGCCGTGCGGTCCGTGAGAGAGGATGACATGCTTGAGCAGAGATCTGGTCTGAGGGGGTGACGGAAGTTGGAAAGAGCAGGGCAGGTGGGCTTCGAGGTCGACGACAGAGGGCATGAAGTCGATGCTGCCCGCGGCCGCTGGCCGCCGAGACAGAGCCGACTCGCTCGGCGTCCCCAATCTCTCCTGACGACGACCTTCCCCAATCCTCCCCGCCCCCCTCCGCATACCCAATCCTTTTACCCCAGCATGCTACAGGTCGATGGCCAAGCCGGAACCCAAGACCCAGGCATGATTCCTTTCGAGCAGGAGCCGCACCTGCCAGCCCTCTTCGAGGTGCACCAGGTGAGAGTGGGCTCCTCTCGCCCCGACGGTCCGCCTGTCGTCATCCACGAGTCCTCGCTGACGACCACTGCGCTCCCCTCTTTACACTCGACCCAGACACTGTATGGTGGCGTAGGAGACGACTTTCACATCACCGCCATGCCGTCCGAGCTCGAGATCAGGAGCGTCGTCGAGCGATGTTACGAGCAAGACGCTGGTTAGCCTGCCTCCTCTCCCTCTCTTCCCGCCCCTCGCTTCGTCACCGCCAGGCTCAGCCTGTCGGCTACCTGATCCATTCTATTCTCCTTCGCGTACCGCACACATGCGACTGACCTGCTATATTTCACCTATACAACGGCGCAGTCTACGAGAATCCGCTCCTATCCTTTTCGTCGCGCCCGGCCATCACGGATGCGTTTCTCCTGTCGCGCTACGTCAGCTCGCTCTGCGTCCCGGGCCTCGGCTTGTCGCTCACGCTCTCGCCGACACGTTGGCTCAAGGGAGCAGCCCAGCTCCTGCGCTCTTCCATCGGCTGGCGCAAATTTTCGAATGACGGCGACCGGGGCGTCGAAAATTCCAGCGGTGGCGGCCGTTGGCGGGTCGCTAGCGTCTGGTCTGAGTGCGGCGACGTCGCCGAGAGCGAGTCTTGGGATGGCTTCATCGTCGGCGTCCTCGACCATACGCTTCACATCCAGATTGCACCGTCCTTCACGCTTCTACATGGTCAGCCTCGGCCACGCATGGCCTCATCGCCGTCCAGCGGCCAGCCGCTCAGCCGCCCTGCGTCTCCGCCCTCGTCGCTGTTTCACATCCAGCTGCGTATGCTGTCGGTCTTCCAATTCAACGAGGCCGGCCGCATCGTGTTCCAACGCGACCATTGGGACATTCGCGACCTCATCGAGAGCGTCGTTCCCGGGGCAGGTATAGCAGGAGCCGTCGGGCGCTGGGCGGGGGGCCTCGGTCTGCGGCTGGTCGGGCGCGTGGTCGGCGGTTGTGGGCCCGACCAAGGGAGAAAGAGAGCGTCGATACCACGCTCCGGCGGAACGTCAACCCCGGCCGAGACGGCCATGCTCGACAAGGACCACGCGGGTGTCGACAGCGATGGTCCTGCTGCCGGTCCGACGGCGTCGACGGGCGGGACAACGTCACCGCTGTCGCCGACGCTCCAGCTGCGTCAGTTCCGGGGCGTCTGCAACCGCCCGGCGTCAACGCTGCACAACCAGCCTGCGGCGGCTGGACTGACGTCGTCAAACCCATCGACCTTGACCTCGCCCACGGGTGCCGCTGCGCTGCTGGCTGCCACTGCAACGTCGTCGCCGCCGCGCTCGACCCGCCAGCGGCGGGGGACGACGTCGTCGCGCTCGTGGGGGTCGGCCGGCGCACGCTCGAGCAGCGTCTCGATCCCGGGCTTTGCGGCCCAGGTGCAGGCAGCGACTTCGGACCTGGCTTCGCGGTCGCTGCCGTCATCTGAGAACCTGAGTGGCATACTGGGCCTCGACTTCAACCCCTCGGCGGTCAATGTTGACGACGGTGGGCGAGCGCTGGACCATGCCCCTTGAACCTCGTACCATTCTACCTCCGTCTCTACCTGCCACGCACTCCTCAGCGTCCCTACCCACCATTTTCGCGACTGCTCCTGCCAGCCAGAAACGCAGCGTGTAATCGGCACTGGCAGAAGAAGAGGGAGGCGATTCGAGTGGGGTAGACCCTTCGTGAGGTCGGCGACTTTGGACTTTGGGCAAAAGAAGAAGAGACGAGAATGGGAAGAGAGGGGTTGAGGTCGAGGGAGCGTGAAAGGGGAAGAAAGTCCAGGTGGGGATGATAGGAAGGGGGGGGCGGAGAAAGATAAGGGCGTGTGTTCGTACAATGCGAGCAGCGGGCGAAGAGCGGCGAGAAGGAGGGGTCGGGGAGAGTGGTTGCGTGGGGATGGTGCGCAAGCATCAGAGTGCCAGAGTCGGCAAGGCCATGAGGGAGGGTCAAAGTAGGGGAGAGGGGTATGAGAGAGTTGAGAAGGGGGTGTAGAGCTACAGCGGGTCTAGATGGAACCTCTGGTAGAGAGTAGAGGGGGTGGCAGGGTGTGTGAGGCTGGTGTCAGGGCTGAGACACGGCAGGCCCCTCACTGACTGGGTGATGGCGACGCAGGGCGGAGGGGCAGCATTTCGGAGATGAACGTCGTTCTCGACCATCAGCCTGTCGGCGACCAGGACCGAGAGCGAGGGCTCAAGAGGCGGGCACGCTCAGGAAGACGGCTGCTGCTGTGACGTCTGGTCGGCGTTGCTCTGGTCAAGCTGTGACTGAGCCAGGTCGAGCGACTCCTGTTCGGTCGAGTCCGTGAGCTTGTGGAAGTCGAGGACTGGTAAGGAGAGGGCAGTGTGAAGGAAGTCAGTCATGCGTCAAACCCGCAGGCAACACAAGATACATGGGTGAAAAGGTGGGGGGACGCACTCTCCGAGTACATCATGACCTTCCATGTATCGACCGGCAGGTCGGCGTCGTTGAAGCTCCAGTCAAACTCCTCCTCGGCGGATGGCTCGTCCGTCGGGTCGTGATACGGCTCGAGGAACGGGTGTGCGAGCGCCTCGGCCGCCGTGATGCGCGTGCGCGGGTCAAAGACGAGCATCTTCTCAAGCAGGTCGACCGCAGCCGGCGACGCCTTAGGGAACTTCTTGGACAGGGGGATGCGCTCCCGCTTGGGCAGCGACTGGACGAATCGGAGGGTCTGCACAAGAGCGATGGAGGAAAACAGCGTCAGCCTTTGTCACAGATGAGAATGAGAGCTGGTACACGGCGAGTCCGCACGTTTTCAGAGCAGATCGTCTTGATGACGTCGTCTGGCGGCGTGCCGATGAGCTCGGTGATGATGGAGAACTGGTTGACGTCTGCGTGGGGGAAGTAAGTAGGCGGCCAAGTACATCCAGTCAGCGGAAGGAAAGGTCTTCGTCCGATCCGAGGTGGTGATGAACGAGACTCACGATCCTTGCCAGGGAAGATGGGCTTGCCAAGGATCATCTCGGCAAGGATGCAACCAACCGACCTGCGCGAGACAGATGCCAGACAGCAGTCAGCACGAGCTCTCGTCTGCCCGATCCTCTGCTCCAACCCATGCGACCGTAACGTACCAAATGTCGACAGCATGATCGTACTGCTGCCACGTCAGCATAATCTCGGGCGCGCGGTAGTAGCGCGTAGAGACATAGCCCGTCATCTGGGCGTCTTGAATGCGCGCCAGGCCAAAGTCGCAGATCTTGAGGTCGCAGTTCTCGTTGACGAGAATGTTGGACGGCTTGAGGTCGCGGTGGATGACGCCGGCCGAGTGCACGTACTTGAGCCCGCGGAGCATCTGGTAGACGAAGTACTGTGAGGGCGAACGCGCGAGAATCAGGATATGGGCCAAGAGGCAGCAAGCAGCCTCAGCCGCAGATAGCTCAGGCCCGGGCTAACAAAACGTACCTGGATGAACTGGTCGTCGAGCGGCCGCGACGTCAACAGTCGGTGGAGATCAGTACCGAGAAGCTCCGTCACGAAGTAGATGTCCTCGAGCGGCGAGATGAAGATGTCGCTGAGAGAGATGATCTGGCGAGAGCGGACGCGAGGGAATACAAGGACGACGTCAGCTACAGCGGTACGGCAGGTAGCCGAGTCGACCATGCGGGCCAATGACGCATGTGCCGGACGTCGAGAGACGAAAACGTGGAGGAAGTCGAGGCTAGGACGTACGTTCTCATGCCGGATGTGCTTGAGCAGCTTGAGCTCGCGGTACGTCCGCTTGCTGAGTACCGGCGTCGAGAACGGCTTCATGATCTTCTTGATGGCGACCGAGGTGTTGGTGAGCTGGTCCTTGGCGGAGCTGGAGGACGACGCAGCAGGAGGAAGGGGCGAGGGACGTGGCGAGAGGGCGCGAGATGAAACGCGAGGGCGGGGAGAAAGCCAGAGCGGTTGAGGTCCGATAGAGGCCAGCGGGCGCACGGGCGATTCAGAGAACGCAGACACACGCGCGGCGGCAGCATGGGGCAGATGCAGGAAAGGAGAGCGAGCGCAAGAGAAAGAGAGAGAGAGCGTCAGTGGGCGAGCGAGCAAGAGCATGCGGACGCCGAGAGATAGGGCGCACCAGACGAGGCCGAACGCGCCCATTCCTGAATAGCCCAACAAAGACCCAGCGTTAGCCTCGACTCGCTAAGCATAAAAGATTGTCAGTTTGACCGCTTGGAGGCACACGCACCGACAGGGTTGCTGTAGGCGGGCGGACAAAGCGACACGAGGTGTGTCAGGATCATGGCGTGTGTCGGAGGGGCCGGCGAGCTGAGCGCCGGAGCTGCCTTCCTGGCGGGCGGCGTCTGCAAACGCGCACCACGAGGCTCTCGAACAGCAGCGGGGAAGGCAAGGTGGAAAGAGCACGCACAGATCGACATATCTCGACGTGACCTCGAAGACCTGTCGTCAGATTGACGAAGGAGGATGACGAGCAGGGAGGGGAGGAGTGACCCGGAGGGTTGACGGCGAAGGATCGATGGGGGGCGAGGCCGGATGAGAGCGCGCGGCATTGAGGTACGAGGCAAGGAAAAGTCGACGGTCCACCCGAAGAGAAGGGACAGGAAAGGGACGAGAGAGTGGTAGAGAGTGAGGGCGAGCTCGTCAGCAGGAGTGTGCCGGCGTTGCAACCAGGGCCGGGCAGTGATTGCCTTGCTGTTCGAAGACGAGGAGCGAGGGCATTGCTGTGGACGCACGGTGCCGAATATGGAGAGCTTGATGAATTGCGCCGACATGGTTTCCTTGATTCGTGGGGGGAGCAGGCTTTTAGGGCGGGAGAAGTCCTCGAGAGAAGGCGAAGACTGGTGGTTGGCAAGGAAGGGACTGCGGGAGGGCAGCGGAGAGGGCGGCGGCGGCGGGTGTGTGGGTGTGTTGAAGAAGGCGGCGAGTGTGCAGAGACTCGCGCACCGGAGCAGGGGCGGTAGATGATTTCCAGATGAACTCTCCATCGGGATGTAGCTCCCGCTTGCGCTGTCCATCGACGACAGGCGTGTCTAGGCCTTCTCTGCGTTGCTTGTGCGCATTTCGGCGCGACCCACTCAGCAAGGCAAGCGCCCTGAACATCCTCGCGCGCGCCCTGTGCAGATGCCTGTCGAGCGATACAAGCGCGACCAGAGCCAAGGCCGCCGCCAATAGGTTGAGTAGAGGAAGCGACGACACTCAAGAAGCTGGACGACCGAGACGGCCGACACACCCGGACGGGGCGATCGAGCGCTCGTGCCAGGTTTACGTCAGGTCTAGTCCCGGCGTAAGGGCCCAGGGCCGTAACGCGAACGAAGCTGCTGCCCGTGTCCTCCTGGCAGACGTTCGACGAAGACCTCACGCTCGTCTTGCCCTGCCGCTCTTGCCTCTCACCTTGATCTGGACGCTCGTGCAACCATGGCGGACGTCACGACGATGGACATTGCCTGCCGAGGCGCCCGAGAGTGCGTCTGCCTCACCCTGTTGCGACTCGCCTCGAACGGCAAGCTGACCTGTCGTCCGTGCCTTCTTGCCCCCCCCCCCCTTGCCCCTCTCCTCTCCGATCTACGCCGTCCCGCCAGCTTCGTGAGGACGTACTTCAAGGCCATGGATTCTGAGGGGCGCGCGACAGTATGTACCCATCCCATCCGTTCATCACCCCACACTTCCCTTCGCTCCACTGCCGGAGGCAGGCCTAGCCGAAGACGCACATCGACAGGGCACGCGGCGGGGCTGTCGACGCGCAAGCGTCATGCGAAGGAGGCCGAGGATCTGAGCCAGCCCCAGTCATTGGCGGAGGTTGGGCGCACGAAGAGGGAGAAAGTTCGGCGATGAGGGTCGCGGCGGCGAATGGTAGAGCGAGGAACGCACCCGCGGCTCGCCGTTGGCCGAGTTGAAGAGTGGCGTGGGCCTGACTCTCCCTTGCTCCTGCCCTTCCCGCCTGTTCGCGTGTGCTTCCAGTTCCTTCCCGTACTCAATCGGTCGTCGACCATCACCTTGTGGAATGGCACGTCGCTCGCGGCGGACGTCCTGCCTGCGTTCCTCGCCAAGCTGCCGTTGTCGCGGCACGAGGTGCAGACGATTGACGTCCACCCGGTCCTCGGCGTCTGTTCGTACTCCCCGCTTTACTCCTTACGGCATCGCTCGCCTCAGACCGTGCCGCTTCACCGTTCGAGACAGGCGCTGACCGCCTGTGTGGTCTTCCTGCATCTCTCGCCCGATGCTCCGCTCCAGCGCCGGCGCCGATGCAGGTCCTCGTCACCGGTTCAGTCGTCTACTTCAACCCGTCGACCGACCCGGCCCTTCCTGCCGAGAAGCAGACGATGCCGCCGATGGGCCCGACCGAACTTAAAAAGTTTAAGGACAAGGCCGATGTTGAGCGCCTGCCGCGGGCGTTCCACGCGAGCTTTGTGCTCGTCCCAGAGGAGTCGGCCGAGGGCGTCAAGGTGCGCATAGAGCTTGCCTCTGGGCGGCCTGATCGGCATTTGCTGACAACGATTCGCTGGCGGTTGAACAGTACTGCATCGGCTCCGCGCTGTACCGCTTCGTCGGCTGAGTCGGGCTGTCTGGCTTCGACGGCGGGCGGCGGATGCTCGGAGGAGGCGCTCGACGAGGAACAGGCAGCGCGCGCGCAGATGCCTTGCGCATCGCGCGACTGCCCGGCACAATGCCTTCGAGCACAAGATCGCTCTTCGACCTTGCGTGCGGTCGGGCTGCTGCCAGCAGACCGCAATAGGTCTTCGCGTTGCGGTCCCGCGGCATGAGACCGCCGCGGGAAGGGGGTTCACGCGCCATCCGCGTCGCGTTTCCACGATCATCACAATCCTGACTGCTGCAGAGGTCTGCAGGATACGACTTGGTCACCATCTTTCTGTCATGATGTCTGTTTTGTCCTGCTGTGTTGCGTTGTGGAAGGGGAGTCAGGACCAGCAGGCGCCATATCTAATCTCGCGCCAATGCGCAAGCCACCCTCGCTGTCGATCGTTCCGCCGACCATCGACCTTGACGCCAGCTCGATCTGCGCCAGCAAGCTCACAACACCCACGCACCTCTTGGGTCTGCCATCCGACCCTCTCCCTTCGGCCCATCATTCTTCTTTCTACCCGCTTCGCTGCCGCGTTCAGCCGATCCGCCTTCAGAAGAACGATGGCGACCGCCAGCTCTCCCAGCTCGAGCTCGTCGTCCACTGCCGCCGCAGCCGATGGCGCCCACCCTCGTGTGGTGCACTGGTACCGGACCGACCTGCGCGTCCACGACAGCCCGTCCCTTGCTGCTGTGTGTGGCTTTGATCTCCTGTCCGACTGCGTCTGCTGATCGTGAGCTGACTGATCAGCTTGCTCCGACGATGGCAGGCGTTGGCTCTCAAGCCCGAGGTGCTCTGGCCCGTGTGGACGTGGGATCCGTGCGTCCTCTTCCCCGCATCCCTATCTCGCTGCAAGACCTCGGCGCTGATCAGTGGCACTCGCGTCTGGTTCTCGTAGAGCCTATGTCTACGGTCACCGGGTCGGCCCCAACCGCTGGCGGTTTCTACTCGACTCGATGGCCGAGCTGTCGGCCGCCTTGACTAAGATCAACCCGAATCAGCGGCTGCTCGTCCTGCGTGGCTCGCCTGAGCCCGTCTTCGACTGGATATTTTCGCAGTGGGAGGGTGTGACCCACCTCGTGTACGAGATTGTGCGTGCGGGCTGTCCCTCCGCCTGGCTTGAGACTGCATGCTGACGGCAGCCCTGTCAATGCTCGTTTCGCGCGCTCCCTCCTTTGCTGCGGATGATCACAGGACACATCGGCGTACGCTCGCAGTAGGGATGCCTTGATCGTCGCATTAGCCGAAAAGAAAGGCATCAAGGTTGTCCCCGTCCTTGGACACACGCTGTGGTCAATCCCAGACCTCATCCAGAAGAACGGCGGCAAGCCGACCATGACGTTCGCGCAGCTCACGAAGGCAGCCGAGCGACTGCCCCCGCCGGCGCGCCCGATTCCGCCGCCCGCTGAGCTTCCTGCCCCAGGACCGGTCTTGCTGCCAGAGACCGACGAGGGCGTCTTCCTCGGTCGCGATTGGGTTGCTCCGGTCGATCTCAACAGCGCCGAGCTCGGAGGGTACCGCAACACGCCGCCGACGTGCTTCTCGGCCGATGAGCGCACACTCACGACCGTCCCATCGCTCGCTTCCCTGTCGCTTCTAGACGGAGTCGAGCCGACGATCCCCGCGGGTGAGGAAGCGGCGCTGCACCGCTTGCAGAGGCTCTGCGAGGATTCGGCATGGGTCGCCGGCTTTGCCAAGCCCAAGTCGAGCCCGGCCGTGTCTGTCGACGACTTTCTCGACGGCGAGATGTTTCGCAGCAACGATCAGGGTCCCGGGGGCAAAGCAGGTGGGCAGCGAGGTGGTGGGGGCAGCACGTTCGTCCTGAGCCCGTTCCTCAAGTGAGTGCGCGTTGACTTTCTGCGCGCTTGTATTCGACACAAACGTCTGACCCGCATGCACACTTTCCCTCGTCTGTCGGTCAGATTTGGCTGTCTATCGGTGCGCAAGTTCTGGCACGACGCTCACGACGCGACCGAGCGCTTCAAAGCCTTGCAAGTCTCAGACAAGAAGAAGGTTTCGCCCGTCATCCCCTCCGCTTTTGAGGAGGTTGGCCGCGTCAGGCATCATCTGACTTTTCTGTTGTGTTGCGTCCATCTGCTGCAGGTAAAGGTCCAGACACCGCCCGAGAACATCGCCGGTCAGCTGCTCTTCAGGGAGATGTACATCTGCGCCGAACTTGAGACGCCCAATTTCGACCGGATTCGAGGCAATTCGGCCTGCCGGTGCGTTGGCGGCCTTCGTCCGACAGCATCGTCCTGAGCTTGACGATCTTGAACTTGCCGCTGACTCCAGCTGGTCCGCCGCAGCTTCATTGACTGGCGCAGTCAGACCAAGTACGACGACACGGGCAACGTGATTTTACCGCGACCTCGAGACGACGACCCGACAGCTGAGGACCACCTGGAGGCCTGGGTGAGTCTGGCCTGGAGTGGGCATCCGTCGTCTGAGGGCTGTGTTGACTCGCGCTTGATTGACCGCACAGACGCACGGGCGCACTGGTTTCCCATGGATCGATGCGCTGATGCGCCAGCTGAGGGAAACCGGGTGGATCCATCACCTCGGTAGGCATTCCGTTGCCTGCTTTCTCACCCGAGGAAATCTCTACATCTCTTGGGAGCGGGGACAGGAGGTGTTTGACGAGTTGCTGCTCGACTGGGACCCGGCTGCCAATGGTAGGTCTCTCGGCCGCTCGCGCGCTTGGCTTGGGACGCCTCGACACGACGATCAGCCCACTGACCGCCAACCCATCCTTTGCCTCCCTGCCCTCGGCCTAGCCGGGAACTGGCAGTGGTTGAGCTGCTCGGCGTTCTTCTCCCAGTACTACCGCGTCTACAGCCCCGTTGCGTTCCCGGTCAAGGTGCGACGGTCTCTCGCTCCTAGCTGCCCTGTCTCTGACTGGCGCGGGATGATTGACTCCTCTTTCACGCGAGTGCCTCGACAGTGGGACAAGTCGGGTCAGCTCGTGCGCAAGTTCTGCCCCGAGCTGAAGGACTACCCCGACAAGTTCATCTACTCACCCTGGGAGGCGCCGTTGGCCGTGCAGAAGAAGGCCGTGCGTGCCTATTTCTCTTCCTGGCTGCTCAATGCTTTGTTGCACAGGGGCTTAACCTTCGCTCTGCACTCTGCGTCTTCCCTCTAGGGCTGCATCATTGGTCAGGACTACCCCATTCCGATCATCGACTTCAAGGCTGCCCAGGAGGAGACGGTCGCCAAGGTCAAGTCGGCTTACGCCGCCAACCTGCACGGGAACGATCCGGCCGTGCTCGACGGACGAGCGCAACGGACGCTGTCTGACGCGTTCGCTCGTAGCTCAGTAGCGACAACCAATGGCAAGCCAGCCGGCAAGGCTGGGAAGGGTGGGCAGGATGGCTCGAAGCGCGCGACGAACCCATTCGAGCTCGCCAAGGGCAACGCGGCCAAGCGGCAGAAGAGGGAAGCTAATTGATGCTCTTGCGACTGTGGATGCGTCTTCATCCCCCTTCGCGTCGTTCGTGAGAGGATCAGCCTCAGCTCATGCCATCGTTGCCGCCTTCTGGACCGCTGTGCCGTGCGAGCCAGGAGCGCACGCCTTCCCGCTCACCCATCGCCCAAGCGCGTCGCCCGCCGCCGTCACGCATGCGCTCCCAGTGCGTCTCTATGATACCGACGATGACAATCATGTCGTCCCATTCGACGTCGAACAGCTCCCACCAGCCGTCTGGCAAGGGTATCCTTTCGGTCCGCGTCGAATGGAGGAGCGCGGCAGCCGCGAGCGGCGACGGCGGGTACAGCGCCGGCAACGATGTCTGCAGCGAATCATTGAGGAAGCCCCATGCGCCCTCGACGACGCCATCCCGATCAACGAGGCCGAGCATCTGCGCATACGGGACGAGGGCGGCGTACGGGTGCTGGATCTGGACGTTGAAGGCGAGCCGTTTGAGGACCTGCATCTCGGCGACGACAAGCGCCTCCTTGAGCGCGTAGAATTGAGACGAGTGATACGACTGGGGCGTGTAGTCGAATTTTGGCCGTGGAGGGGGATTGGAAAGGTACGTGATGCGGGCAAGAAGCAGGGAGTAGGCATTTGTGAGGTCGCGCTGCGAGGGCCGAGAGGGCAGGAGTCGCGCCAGGAGCGTCAGCTGCGCTCCGAGGGTAGGCTGACTGTCGCTCGAGGTGGCGGGTTCAGGCGACGTACCAGCCTCAGCGGACACTCTTCCAGCTTCGTCGCGAGGTACAAGGCGCCCATGCCGATGTCCTTCAGCGGAAGGGCAGCAGCTCGTCAGCTCACCCGTGGGCTTGGCCAGCAGAGCGCAACGGGGAGGATGGAGGCAGTAGGAACTCACGCGGATGCCGAATTGGCGGAGCGAGCTCACAAACCAGAACCGCTGGAACAGCACCTGGGCCGTCGCCATCGCGACCTGCGGCCTGTCAATTCGCAAAGAAAGCTTGATCAGTCAGCGAGATCCTTGCAATGGTCGAGTGTCTGCGGGTTGTCGGGCTAGGATGGGAGGAACGTAGGGCTCACAGTTGTGCAAGCGTGCCGGCCTCCTGGATGAGCTGGGCGCCGAAAGCGCGCAGGTCGGCCTCGAGATCTGAAGGTATGCCGTCCTGGCTCGACGGCGTGTTGCGCAGCTGGCGAGGCGTCGCCAAGGGCGTGAGGATGAGGGACATGGATGCCAGGGAGCGGTCGATGTTGAGAGGCAGGGAGCGACGGCCGCCTCACTCGAGCTCAAGTCCATGCCAGTGGACACTACTGGCACCGCTCGTCCGTCTCATCGCACTCTCATCATTCCGATGTTCCGGGACAATCGCCCTTGCTGAGAGCCTGGGGCAGACTGTCTCTGTCAGCTGCTTCTCCGTCTCGACGTGTCGACGACGGTCGCAGGCGGTCAATCCCATCCCTGACGTCGGACGCCGCCGCGGTCGCTGCGCGAACTCCGTGCCCTTGCGCACGGCCGCCGCCTGGCCAGCCGATCCATCTGACCGTCATCTCGTCTGCGTCTGGAGGACGGACCAGCTCCAACCCCGGCGCAGCAACGATGGCCGCTCTCTCGAGGCTCAGTCGACCAGGCATCGCCCACGTCGCCTCGCTCCTCGGCTCGTCGCAGCCGGCGGTCCTGCTCGGCCTGCTCGATCGCTGGCCGGCCCTGCGCTCATGGCAGCGCTCGACGTCGTACGGCTCACTCCGGACGCTGGGCGAGGGCAGCCTTGTCGACGTCGAGTGGGGCAGAAGAGGTCGTGGCTTCCTTGACGACGGCGACAAGGGCAAGACGAGGATGGACCTGGGCCTGTACCTCGACGCTTTCTTCCTCGACCGGGTCCCGTCCCGCAGCTCGCCCGATACCAGGCCCGGAGACCAGCCGGTCTTCTATGTCGCCCAGCAGGACCTCCTCTCTACGGTGAGCTCCGGGTTGGCAATATCTTGAACGCCTTGAATCTCGCTCGATTCTGACGCGGTACGGAGCTCTCCCTTCCAGATCCCCGGCCTGCGGGACGAGGTCCCATCGCCACCCTTCACGCCCGACTACTTGACGCAGGCCGGCAAGGGCGAATTTTGGCGGACGAACCTGTGGATTGGTCCGCAAGGGACCTACACTCCGTAAGTGGTGCTTCTGGTTGCCAGATAAACTCTGGGGATCACGTCCTTCGGCCCTGTCGCTGAACGACTCGCGCTGTGCGCTCGTCCTATTTAGTATCCACCGCGACCCGTACCACAACCTCTTCTGCCAAGTCGCTTCGACCAAGACCTTCTTTCTCTACCCGCCAGCCACACATACAGACGGCCTATACCTCGCCTCTCCGCCTCAGCAACAGACGTCGCTTCTGCCAGTCGCGCCCCACCTGATTGACCTCGCGGCCTACCCCTCGTTCGCTGCTGCGCGCGAGAGGGAGATGTGCGTCGTACTGAGGCCGGGGGAGACGCTCTTACTGCCCAAGGGGTGGTGGCACGCGGTCCTGGCCGAGGACATTGAGGCATCGGGTTTGCATTCAACGGATCTGGAGGGGCGGATCAGCGTCAATTGGTGGTTTTTGTAACGCGGAATGGTCTGTGCATTGCCCCAAATGTGCCGGGTTTCAAGTCTCGCGGCGCGTCCCTTAGATTCAGCGAGACGCGGAGAGTTTGAGGCAGGACCATTGCATTGCGCGGAACAGAAGCAAGAGGAGATAAGCAGTGGCGAGAGATATAAAGTGAGCCCGCTCTCCCCCGGAGAGCAGGCAGGGGGGGATAGAGCGGCTGGGCATGAGGACGTCAGAAGGCGACGAGAGAGACGTGGAGCTAGAGGGCCCTGCCGGCCTCCCATCGGTCGCGTTCGCGCATCTCGTGGCCCTCGTCCCCGCCGTGCTCTGCCGCCCAGCCGTCCGGGTCACTCGCCGCGGAGCTGAGCCCACGCTCGCTGCTGATTGTGCGCGACGCCGTCAGCGGCCGGTCATACTCGTCCAGCGGCTGCGACGACCCGCGTCGGAGTAGGCCAGAGCCCGGGAGGGGTGCGCTGATCGAGTGGATCGACGGCGGACCGGAGCGGGGTGTTGCGCTGCCGGCCGCTTTCGAGGAGAGCGCGCGCTCCTGTCGCCGGAGAAGCAGCAAGCCCAGCAGGTAGCCAAGGACGAAGATCTGCGGGATGAAGACGATGAATGAGTGGCAGCCCTTGACCAAAGCGAGCGAGCGGGACGACAAGGGAACCAACTCACGCCCAAGAGGACGCCGAAGCCAGCCTTCCAGCCGGCGCTGACCTCGCCGAGCCCGCTCCACTCCTCGAACTCGTCGAAGCCAGTCCATACTGCGCCATAGCCGAGCGCAATCAAGGCCAGGCCAATGATGGCGTGCGCCCAGTTCTGGATCGACCGTCCGCCTGAAGAGGACCGGCGCGGGATGACGTGAATCTGTTCAGATCAGGGAAAAGTCAGCGTTCCGACGCCGACCTGGAGCGGGCAGACGGACGTGCAGCAGGGACGAACGAGGGTGCCCAGGATGATTTGAAGGAAGGCAGCGATCAGGACGAGCAATCCCACGCGGCGGTGGCCTGAGAAAAAGTGCTCTCCGGGGGTGCTGCTCTCGGTCGCCTGCGCGGACAGAGGTCAAGGTCAACCGTCATCAGCGCGTTTCGCTGGCACAGCGGCGGGAAGGAGAAGCGTCAAGAGAAGAGACGCACCGAGACACCGAGCGCGAACGTAATGAGGATGACGGGCCCACCGAGAGCAGCCTGCAGGATCCAGTGGAGCCTGACCCACCAGCTGAGGTATGTCCTCGCCAGCCGACCAACGAGCTGTCGACGTCGACAGGGCCGAGTCAGTCTCTGGGGCAGCAAAGAAAAAAAAAAAACAGGTAAAGGGTACGCACCACACCAACAGGCAGCAGGACCATCATGCCAACGCCGCCCAGGACGGCGTGCGCGACAATCGTGCGCTGCTGCGAAGTCCACTCGCTCGCCGCCAACGAGTTGCCGGCCGCGACCGTCTGCGTCGGAATCTCGGTTGCGGCCGTCCCCAGGCCAGCTGAACGTCGGGGTCGTTTGGGTCTCAGTTCAAAGAGCGAGACACAGAAGGAGTAGGGCAGAGCCAGACGGGCGCCAGAAGAGCGAGAACGCACTGGTCGTTGGCTTGCCCGTGCGCACGACCGCAGTCGTCTCGGCCGACGTTGCGTGCGCCCCCACGGTTGACGTCACGGTCGGTTCCGTTACTGTGATCTCCTTGGACAGGTCAAGGATCGTGTTGCCCGACGACTTGTGCTGTAGCAGGGTGGCAGCCTGGTTGGAAGAGTTCGGGTTGGTCGAGCCCTGCGCGCCCATTCAGCGGCGAAGTGGGCGCGCACGATCAGCGACTTGAAGCGGATTCCGTGCCGTCTGGCAAGGCAACAAGAGTCAAGGGTACCAGTCGGTCACGCACGTAGGCCCAGATGACGCTGACATTGCCCGGCGTGCTGTTGTCCTCGACGCTGAATGATATTTGGGTGTAGCTGCCGTTGATCGAGCTGCCGTCGCCAACGAACGTCGCGAGCACAGACGGGTTGTTGACGAGGGTGGGCTGGATCTCGGCCGTCGCTTCCCGGTGCGACAGGTACAAGCTGTTCTCGAACGGCCAGCCGATGACCATGGGCGTGTGTGCCATCGTCGACCCGAAGCCGCTGGCGGGATAGGCAGCCAGCGTCGAAGGAAGCCAGGGCGGAGGCATGCAGGCGACGCGTGCGAGGCAGGAGGTCAGCCAGCCACCTCCGGTGCTTTCGAGAGAAGGAGGATGACGTACATGGCGATCCACCCGAATCCTTCCTCCTCGTCAATGTCGGACTGCGGTCGGCTGAGCGTGTCTGTGAGTGGCAGTGGTGGAACGAAACGAAGGGGGTGCGAGAACACGGCGCATGCGCGGGAACGAGGGAGCGTGAGCTCAGGGTGCGAAGGGCTGAGCGGGACGCGGGCATAGACGCACAGGTCACCTTGCCGTCCATCTTGATGGCCTGGCAGCAGACGGTCTGCGGATGAACGCCGACCACAGGCCAGGGATGGAGGAGGGACGGATGTCAGCCTGAGGAGTTCGGGAACTGGGGCTGAGACCGAAGGGTGACATCGGCCGGCGCCGGTTGGCCGCGCGAGGCAAGGGCACGCACGTCGCTGCAGAATGCGTCGCCATGAGCGATGGCTGCGAGGGTTGTCGGGAGGGCGAGCACGCCCGCTACTAGGGCGGCCCAGATGGGGCGTGAGCGAAGGCTGCCCATGGTTGGGCGGGCGGTGAGGGTGTTGGGCTGTGGTTGCGGGAAGGGGACCAGGGGAAGCAAGCAAGGCGGCAAGGGAGGTGCGCGCGCGCGCAGAGGCGGGCATGGCGGGCGACCGAGCCTGGCACGCCGCCGCACGGGCACCTGGCGCGGCCCGTCAAGATGCAAGCGCAAGATGAGGCTAGCCACGAATCCACGGTCGATTATGGTCCGATTTTGGAAAGAATCTCTGCAGCGGAGGCCTCCACTGTCTGCGCCAGACGTCGGTGACGTCGCCGCACCATGGCCATGCTCCCTACCCCAGGCCAACAAGACAGCCGCAGCTCACTTGTCCATGGCGCCCAGCAGGGGGAAAGGCTGTGAGAGTAAGTACGAGGCTAGAGGAGAGAAAATGCCGAGATGGATCCTGGCTGCGTGTGACCCTCCGAGCTGCCCAGCGCCCTCGGCATGGATGGCGGCGCAACCCGTCTAGTCATGCCGCCGTTTGACCCGGCTCGTCGCGCCGGCGGCCCCACGCCTCCAAAAGTTCGTCTCTCGGCCCCGCTTGTCGCCTCCTCGTCCCCCCTCCCCCCTGCCCTGCTGCTCTTCAGCGCATCTCAGTTTTTCTGTCCTCCCTAACCCCCACCTACCCATTCACCCTCCTCCCGCCCCTGCCCCCCCCCCGTTCCCTCTCACCAGCCCCCTCCCAAGATGTTTGCCCGCTCGCTCGCTCGCTCGGCCATCGCGTCGTCCTCGCGGTCCACGTCGCTCGCGCGGCCTACGGCCGCCCGGTCCTTCGCCACGTCTTCCCTCCGCGCCATGGCTGACGGCAAGACCGACGCCGAGCGCAAGGCCGAGTACGACGCCCACCGGACCTACGTTCGTCCTACCTGCTGCTGTCTATCTTACTGTCGCTGACCTCTCGCGTGCGCTGTGAGATGAGCTTTAGCAGCTGACGACCACCCTTCACCTTCTTCATCCCGCCCCCCTTTCCCCTCGAGCAGAAGGCCAAGACGCAGGATGGCCGCGACGTCATCATCACCTATGACTCCATCATGAAGGAGATGGGTGATGACCTCGGACACCGAACTGGTCCGTCTCGCTAGCTCCCAGTGGCAGAGCGCCGCCCGAACCCTGTCTCGAGCCTCCACAGCTGACCTGGCGCCATCTCCGTCCGTCCGCGTACGTCCGTGCCGCCGCCCCTAACCAGTCAACGTCAACAAGGCCCGCCACAACGAGCGTACACTCCAGACACTGTCGTTCCACGACAAGGTCTGCGTCGTCACTGGCGCCGCCCGCGGCCTCGGCAACATGTTCGCTCGAACGTTCGTCGAGTCGGGCTGCACTAAGGTCGTCATCATGGATCTTAAGCAGGAGGACGCCGAGCGCTCGGCCCACGAGCTTGAGGAGTGGTTCGGTACGTCGGGCCTTCCTCATCCCTTGCTTCGCGTTAGTTCTCTCGACTGACACCCTCACCCTCGCGCTTATAGAGCAGCACGGTGACGTCAAGAAGGGCGAGGTTAGCGCGCTCGGTCTCGGCGTCAACGTCGCCGACGAGGCTGCCGTCCAGGCAGGCTTTGCTGCGGTGAAGGAGAAGTTCGGCGGGATTGACGTCCTCGTCACGGCTGCCGGTACGTGCCTGTCTTTCACGCATCTCCACCCGATACGCTAGCTGACATGTGCTTGCTGCGCATGTCTACAGGTATCGTCGAGAACTTCCCTGCTGAGGTCTACCCGACCGACCGCATGAAGCTCCTCTACGACATCAATGTTCACGGCACCTACTACTGCGCGCGCGAGGCGGCTAAGATCATGATGGACAACAATACCAAGGGCGCCATCGTCATGGTCGGCTCCATGTCGTCCTCGGTGCGTCTGACTCGCTTGCACGTTGATGTTGCCGCCCGAATCTCGCTGACGTCCTTTCCCCTCGCAATCACTTCCAAAGGTTGTTAACATCCCCCAGGCACAGGCTCCTTACAATGCCTCCAAGGCCGCCGTCCGCCACCTCGCCGCGTCGATGGCCGTCGAGTGGGCCGAGCGCGGCGTCCGCGTCAACTGCCTCTCGTAAATCTTTCTCTTCCTCAGTTACCTTTCCCAAAGCACAGCCAGCTAACGCCTGCTTGTTCGTGATTTCCTTCTCCATCTATGCTAGGCCCGGCTACATGCTCACCGCTCTCACCAAGACGATCCTCGACCGCGAGACCGAGCTTCGCGACGCCTGGGTCGGCGGCACCCCGATGCGCCGCATGGGCGAGCCCGAGGACCTCAAGGGCGCCATCGTCTACCTCGCCTCGGATGCTGCCATGTTCACCACCGGCGTGGACCTCAAGGTTGACGGCGGCTACACGCTCTGCTAAGCGCAACGACCGAGACGACCCAGCTCGCTTTCTCCCGGTGCTCGCATCCTGCGTTCAAGTTCCTGCTCAAGCTTTCCTCTCGCAACGTCCCGTCTTAATCCTTCCTCGCTGTAGCTTTGGGCCGGCCTACACGGTGGCCGACTTCTGGGTTTCAACGTTTCGCTCCGCTTCAGAACTTTTCTCGTCGCCCTTCTCCACTAGTACTTTTGCACTCACTGTCATCCTCTTGCAGCAACTTCGCTCGACAAACGTCCTCCCTATTGCCTAGGATCCAATTGTACTCGCCAGCGCCTCCTCCCCAACAAATAAAGCCGGCACTGACAGCAGTCCGCGTGCGGCCGAGTGAGGCGAACATGAGGCGCATCTTGGGACGCGTATCCCGCGCGTCGTCGTCGGTTGCGCTGCTGCACGCAAGCCATGTTGACGCTTGCGACCACTGCGCGCTGCTTCTGCGAGCTCGCGCGACGACAGACAAGCAGCTTGCGCGCTCGCTACCCCTCCCGGGCGCGCCCGGAAGAGGTCATTTTTCAAGACGGGCGGGGCGCTTTGTGTGAAAGATGGAATCATTTCAACCCGCGGGTCCTGCCGGCCAGGCCGGCCGTCGGTGGGTCATTCTGCGTAGGGCGAGCCCGCGAACGTGTGCTGGTCGGCCAGCTGGCTGCGCGTGCGGAGCGCCCACCAGTGCCCCCCACCAGCCAGCCCGTCGCCTTGTCAAGCTCGGACGACCCCTCTCTTCGCCATCACCAAGTCCTCCTTCCCCACGCCAGCCCGGCAAGAAGAGAACGTCTCTGCCCTTCGCCCGCCACCAAGATTTATCAGGCACTGATCGCCGTCAGAGCAGCCAGACCGAACCGAACCCAAGCCTCGCCCCGACGTCCCGCCTCCGAGCCTCGAGTCCCTCGCAACCCCGCGCCGCACCTCTTGCAGCTCCTTCTGCCCTCCCTTCCCAGCTTCCTCGCCCGCTCATCATCGATCTCGGCCGTGTGCTCCCTTCGCTCGCGCTCGCCATCCAAAGGTGTCCATCAGAGGCGACCTCTCTGCCGCCCCCTCCACCTGCGTGCGACACGCCGCCGCCCAGCCAACCTCCCGCCCTAGCGCTTAGTCTGCCAGTATGAAGGTGCGCCTCGCTTCCCTTTTTCCCATCCCCTGCCTCCCCTGTGAACCGGAACGGCGAGGCGCCTGACTTTGGAGGCTGACATTAACTGTCACAACTTGTCCCACCGCTCGCAGTTCGGCAAGCAGATCCAAAGCCAGCAGATCCCCGGCTGGACAGAGTATTACCTCGACTACAAGTTCCTGAAGAAGGTGCGCTCATGGTCGAGTCAGGTCATTGGCCAGGAGGTCGAAGGGATTTCTCCGTGCGATATGGACTCGTGGCTGACCTTGAAGTCACTCTTTCTGGTGTTCAGATCATCAACTCGCTCGCCGCGAACCGGCCGGCGTCCGAGGTCGCAGCTCTCGCAGCCGGGATCCGACCCCCGCCGCCGGCGTCGCTCCTCAACGGCACGTCGGCGTCTACGCAGCCCATCCCAGCCTACTTCGACTCGCAGCCGCCACCGTCGGGCGTGCCTGGCGGTGGGCCGGTCCCGATGGACGACGAGCCGCTACCGCCGAGCGCGCAGCCGCCCACGCCAGGCTTTGGCAGCCGTTCGGCCAGCGTTAAGGTCCAGAGCTTCATGGAGGCCGGCGCCGCCCTCGCAGATTACGGCGGCTCACTGTCACTCGAATCCAGCGTCGCCAAGGAGAATGAGACGCTCGTCGCCCACCGGACTGTCTTCTTTTTCAAGCTCGAGCGCGAGATGGAGAAGGTGCGGCGTCTCTCGCGGGGGCTGGTTCCAGAGTCATGGGAGCTAATTGCCCAATTGTTCCACCTGCAGATCAACGTCTTCTACCTGCAGAAGGAGCGCGATCTGAGGCTGCGGCTGCTGACGCTGCTGTCGAATCGGAAACGCATTCTCGGCTCGTTGCGACCGGGCAACGGCGCCTCGGCCGACCTGAAGCTAAACTCGGGACCGACCTCGTCGGTGCTCAGGGTCGAGTGGAAGGCGCTCGAGGAGGGATGGAAAGTCCTCGAGCGTGATCTCGGCAAGCTCCAGGTGCGCCCGTTTCACCGCCCATCGGGCTGGGATCTCCCAATGCTGACCGGTGCGTCTAACAAATCTGACCGCCCCACAGCAATTTATCGAGATCAACGCGGTCGGCTTCCGCAAGATCCTCAAGAAGTGGGACAAGCGCAGCAAGAGCAATACGAAGGAGCTCTACCTCTCGCGCCAGGTCGAAGTCCAGCCGTGCTTCAACCGCGAGGTGCGTCGCACTCGGCCGCAGCCTCTGTGCTCGTCGGGCCTCTCAGCGTGCTGACTTCCACGCCACCTCTTGATCTCTCCAGTTCCTCGCAAAGCTGTCGGACATCATCGCCGCCAACTTGCTCGACCTCGAGACTGGCGCCGACAGCCTACAGGGCGAGGTTGACAAGGAACTGCTCGATGAGACGCTCGATCACCCGGTCGAGTTTGAGGCCGACACGTATGATTCGCTGGACGCCCTCGCCGAGATCGAGACGAGCCTCAACGAGGGCCTCCAGAGTCGTGAGCTGCATGGCACCCTCGAGGCCTTTCGACGCGCGGTCGAAGACACAATTCGACTACAGGACCAGCACGCCGAGGTTGACCGGATCCTGTGGAAGGCTCTGCTCGAGGTGCCCGAGGACTTCGTAGAGGAGGTCGCGCGCCTGATCGGTCCGCAGATCAGATGGGACCGGCTCGACGGCATCAACGGCCGGACAAAGCTGCACGAGGCGGCCCTAGCTGGCCTTCTGCCCCTCGTACAAGCCTGCATCGCGCAGTCGATCAGCGTCGGCGAGAAGGACGCTTACGGCCGGACCGCCCTCCACTACGCCACGTCGGGCGGCCACCCGCACATCGTCTCGTGCCTGCTCGGCGCTGGGGCAGATGCAGCCAATTTTGACATGGACGGCAATACGCCGCTGCTGCTGGCCATCATCGAGGGCCGCATCTCCTGTGTCAAGATCCTGCTCGAGCACACGTCAACGTCGGCCGCATCCATCATCGAGCCCCTCATGTCGGTCTCGAACGACCTGATACCGCTCTCCCTCGCGTGCCAGTATGGGCACGAGGAGGTCGCTCGGCTGCTGCTTCGCAAGGGCGCCAAGGTCATCCCCAACTCGGAGGGCCTGTACCCGCAGCACCTCGCCGCGCGCGAGGGCCACCCGTCCATTTGCCGCCTGCTCGTGCAGGAGGGTGGGCCGGCCGCGGGCGGCAAGGACCGCGAGGACAAGTACAACCAGTGGACGCCACTGTTTCACGCCGTCCTCGGCGATCGACCGAGCCACGTCGAGTGCGTCCGTGTCCTCGTCGAGGCCGGCGTCGACGTCAACGCGATGGACGAATATGGCAAGACTGCCCTTTTCTACGCCGCCTACTATGGTGTGAGTCGCTTCGCACGCCGCTATTCGTCTCGACGCTCGACCCTGACCCTTCTTACCTTTCCCTTCCTTATCCCTCAAAGCACATCGAGGCCGTCAACATCCTGCTCGCTGCCGGTTCGGATGTCGCCGCCAACAAGATCCAGTTTGCCGCCAAAGCAAAGTCGCCCTTGAGCCAGGCTGTGTCGAGCATGGACATGAAGGGCTCGCCAGCGTCGGACCTCGATCTCGACGAGAACATGGACGACCTGATCCCGAGCCTGTCGCTCCCGCCACCGATCGTGCCCCTGCAAGTCTTCGGTCACAACTAGTGCGCCTCTCACACACCACCTTCTTCTTTTGTTCCGCCTCTTCACTGACTCATGTGTTGGCGCGCTTTCGCTCTGGCTCGCAGCCTCGACAAGCGGTGTCTCGTCCAGCTCTCACTCGGCCGACCATTCTCGCGCAGGGTGTCGACCAGCGGCACGCCCGTCCCGGCTGTCAAGCTCTACGGTGCGACCGAGGAGCGTATCAACAAAGACAACTGGTCGTCGGTCAAGCTCGTCATGACGTCCAAGCCCGACATCACCTCGATGCCGCACAGCGTGATTCTGCCGCTAGTCGACGAGCGTGAGACGTTCGACTTTCAGGTGTCTGCCGAGAACTTGCCCCAGTTCTCGATCGACCTGTCCATCTACCCGACGTTTGGCAGCAAGGTTATCGGCAAGGCCGTCGTCCTCTTCTCGTCCTTTGACCATGTCAACTCGCACCAGACGTTCGTCGCCCCGCTGCTGGACCACCACCTCAAGACGATCGGCGAGGTACGTCATGCGCACTTGCCTCCTTGCTGAGCTACTGCACATTACCCGCCTGACTTTCGCCTCCGTCGATCCCTCTCCCTGCAGGTCGCCTTTGAGCTCAGCGTGGTGCGGCCGTTCGTCGGCGTTCAGCTTGAGATCGGCGGCAAGGTTGAGACGTACTGGAAGTCGACGACCGTACCGACATTCTCTGGCTTAAGTCAGGACCACGGCCGGCGATTCAAGCCCCACCGGCCGTTGTCGGTCGCTTCATCGTCACCTCGCGTCGGTGGTGCCTCTTCGGCGAACGGCGGTCCGTCGACGCCTCAGGCGCCGGCGCAGGCCGAGAACGGTCTCATCACCTCGACCTCTCTTTCAGTACGCTTCCTTTCCGCCTCCACGATGCTTGCTGTCTCTTGAGGTCAACCGCTGACCACCGCTCGCTGTGCCCCGGTGAAGGGCGAGTACATCAACCTTGTCGTTCAGGTGACGAGGGATCTCGTCCCCGTCGTTTACTCGGACTGGGCCCTGCCCGTCGACGGCTTCCAGCTCGGTGTGACGGACGTCGACTTCGCTCAGTTTGACCAGCTTGCCCGGCGGCGAAATATCGACATTGGTTCGCTCGTCGGCAGCGTCGACGCCAACTCGTCCGCCGCTGACTGGCACCGCGTCATCGCGTCGTCGATGGCTCCCTTGGACAAGATTCTCGCTGTGCGTCGACTCTTTCAAAATCAGCTCTTGCTCCGCGCGCGTGCTCACCCTCCAATGTGCCTCCCACCTTCTGGTCCGCTGCAGCTCGTGCCCAACCACCTTGGCGTCAACCTCGAGTGCCGTTACACGACGACGCACGATGCCCACCGGCTGTCGTTCAATCACAATGTCGACGGCAATGATTACGTCGACAGCATCCTTCGAGTCGTCTACGAGGCCGGAAACTCGGCCATGTCGCCGATGCGTAACCGCAAGATTGTCTTCTCGGCCTTCGACCCGACCGTCGCCTCGTTCCTCAACTTCAAGCAGCCCAACTACGCCGTCTTCTTTGGCTCGCACTGCGGCCTCGCGCGCTCGCGGCCGACAGAGGGTACGCGGGCCATGCTTGAGCCGATCCCGCTCGAGGAGGAGGACGACAAGCGCTGTCTGTCGGTCCGTGAGGCCGTCAAGTTTGCCAAGGCCAACAACCTGCTCGGTGTCATGCTCGACGCGACGCTCATCGCCCAGGTGCCGCACCTCATCTACTCGATCAAGGAGTCGGGTCTGATCCTCGCCGTCTTTGGCAGCGCCGAGGAGTCGGCCGTCGGCCGCATCATGGCTCGTGGCTGCTGCGGGGCGGGACCACCGTCGATAGAGGGCATCCCCTCGGTAGATGCGTGTATGCTGTCTGGGTGCGTTGCGCCTGTCGACATCTCTGCATCCCCTGCGCACTGCAACTTGCGCGCTGACAACAAGATTCACCCCTTTCTCCCGAATCCCTTGATCAAAAGGGTCATCTCCTACAGCTTCTAGAGACGATCTTGACGAAACAAAAAACATGTCTGTATGAGTACAATGGCCAGTACTGATCCCGCGAGTCAGCGCGCTTGCTTGCCAAAGCCTTTGTGTCCCCTTTGCATCATTGTTGCTCGCCGTCGAAGTTCGCGCCGAATGCGAAGCAAGCGGAGTGCTCGGAAAGAGGAAGCGCATGTTGTCGAGGAGCTCGGAAGTTCTGACTTGCTGGTTTGACGGAACAGGTCGGGTTGTTTAGTTCAGACCGCGGGCCGGGTCGAGGCACGGCTTCTCTCTTGTGCATCTGTCTGACGGTGGACCTCGGGCCGGGCCAGATCAGCTGTATGCTGATCATCGGGCGGAAACTGAGGCGGCCGCCCTGTCCAGCTCGTTGAGGCGGGTGGGAAATCTCAGTCCCTCCCTTAGACCTCAGTCCCTCCCTTTGAAAGCACGCCCGACGCGCGCGCGTTTGGCAAGAGCACTCCCCCCCCTCCACCCTCGTTCGGGCGGTGTGAGAAGCGAGTCCACCTCTCTCTCTCTCTCTCTCTCTCTCTCTCTTATAGGGAGCTACTCTGCGTCCTCCCGACAAAGAGACGAACACGAGCGAGCGAGGAGGAAAAAAAAGGACCGCAAGGATCGGAGAAGACCCGTCAAAAGGGCGTCGTCGTCGATATGTACGGTGGCCGAGGCGTCTCCCCTGTCGGAATCAAATACGGAACGGCCCCTTCCCCCCCTCTCTCCCTCCCTTCCCTCCGCCAAGTGTCCCCACCCTGCCCCCGAAACGCCCGGGCGGCCCAAGACGCGCTCCCTCTGTCTCCCCTCGCCCGAATCAAAGCGACCAGAAGACGGCCAGGGGCAAGGGAACTCAAGAGCAAAAAGGAAAACAAAAGAAAGGAAAGACGAGAGACAAGGGGGGGGGGGGGAAGAAGAGTGGGCCAAATGGGTGGTGGTGGTGCATTCAAGCGTAGGTCCCCCAGACGGCCTGGTAGTCGGCGGGCCGGAGGCGGGCGAGCTCGCCGGCGTAGTAGTCTTGGTCGGTCGAGTGGTACTTGTGGTTGGCGAGGTTGAACCATGGGTAGAGCCCTGGTTTGTGGGTTGATGTGCGTGGGTTGGGGGTTGGGGGTTGGAGGTGTCAGCGTGGGTTGGTGCGAGGGGGCAGGACAGGGAGCCCAACAGAGGAACAGAAGGAAAGGCGGATGGGGAAGAGGGGGACGGACAGAGCTTGTCGACGCTCCCCTCGGAATGACCCCTCGAGACGCCCTGCGCGTACTCGCTCAGCCGCGTGTGGCCGTACAGCGGCTGACCTTTGCGGATCCGCGCGCGCATCTCGGCCAGGTCCTTGGTCTGCTCGCGGGCGTTTTCAGTCCGGCCCAGGAAGCGGTCTGGGGTTTGGGGGACGAGGTTAAGGGAGGGGGGGGGCGTTGGGTGAGCGTTTGAGAGAGGGTGAGGAGGGAAGGGAGGGAGGAAACAGGGACCGAACAGCAGCTCTGCTGGTAGCGCCAGAGGAAGCCGCCGATCGCACCGACCAGCGCGCACTGTGCGCGCTGGGAGCGCCAGCTGGCCGCGGAGACGCGGAGGGGGAAGGCGTAGTCTGGTTTGCCGATTTGGCATTGGGTTTCGGTTGGTTGGGTGTCGGGGATTGGGGGTTGGGGGTTGGGAGAGAGCATGGGGCGGCCAAGGCGCGCGTGAGGGGAGAAGGGGGGGGGGCGGGGAGGAGTCAGACCTCTCATCTTGACTTGAGTCTCCATCCGGCTCGTTGCAGACGGACGATCCGACGAGACCCTCCCTTCCCTCCCTCCCTCCCTCCTCCTTCTCGCGTGCCCTGGCCCTCTCTCCATGCCCTGTGGATGGATAGGCGGGTCGGGGTGTCGTCCCTTTCTCCTCCCCCCCTCCCGTCTGGTCGGACCGTCCCGCCGGCGAGGCCAGGCAGGACAGGGCAGGACAAGAGGCAAGAGGCAAGGGCGAAGAAGAGTCGAGAGGCTTCGACTGGGGACGAGGGTAGATCCGTCCGTCCGTCCGTCCATCCAGCTAGCTGTGACCTTGCCCCCCCCCCCCGACCACCGACCACCGCCCATCGCTTGCCTCCTTGCCGATTCCAGTCGCATTCTGTCCTGCCCTCCTCGGAAGTCCTTTCCTCCTCAGCCAGCCAGCCAGCCAGCCCGGCTACCCGAGCTCCAACCACCGCCAGCGCCCAGCGAGCCAGCAAGCAACACGACGACGACGACAACGGACGCGACGCACCGTACAGGTACAAGAACCCTACGCCGATCCCTGGCGAAGCGAGGGTCCAGGCCCAGTCGGACGGGCGGAAGAAGCGGACGACGCGCTGGAAGTGGGGGTCTGAATCCTGGTGAGGTGAGAAGAGGTGGTGGGTTTGTCAGTCAGGCCGGCCAAAGGCAAGGCAAGGCGAGGATGGCGTGAAAGAGAGGAAGCAAGGAAGGAAGGAAGCAAGGACCAGGCAGGCAGGACGGACGATGAGAGGAAAGTCGGTCGGTGGACGGTTGATGACGGGAGGAGACTTGTCGGTGACTGACATGTGGCCTGGCTGGTGGGTGTGTGTGTGTATGGGCAAGGGGGGATGGGCTGATGGGACGGACGGCCGAGGCAGGCAGGGAGAGATGGAGAGGCCGGCGCGGATGGCCGAGAGATGCAGATGCGAGTTGGGGCTTGCTGCGCGCCACCTCTCCCCCTCTGGCAGGGCCTTCCCCTCAACCCCCCGTCAGCTGCCCCATCCACCTCTCCCGTCACCCGCCCTTGCCACCCGCCCATGGCCGACCCAGGCTCGACCGAGCTCGTCGAGGCCTACGGTCCGTCTTTTCTCCTCTCTCCCTCTCCCCCTCACCTCGGCTGACGCGCGCTCTCTCTCTCGCCCAGACTACCTGCTCAAGCTCGTCATCATCGGCGAGGCAGGCACCGGCAAGTCGTGCCTCCTCCACCAGTTCATGCACTCGACCTGTCGGTCCCCTGTTTCCTCTCCTTCCATCCAGCCTTCCTTCCTTCCTTCGCCTCTCCCGTCTCCTGTCCCCTCACCCACCACCCTCACCCCCCACCCGCCCGCTGACCACCCTCACCTCACCTCACCCAACCCACCCGGCTGCTCCCAAAGGGAAGGAGCACAGCCAGCACACGATCGGCGTCGAGTTCAGCAGTCGGACCATCGCCCTCGGCGACAAGCGCGTTAAGCTCCAGGTCCGTCCGTCCGTTCGTGCTCGTCGGTTCTCGGTCGTCGCCGTCCCTTCGCTCTCTCTCTCTCTCTCTCTCTCTCTCTCTGTGCGAGTGGGAGCTGACGCGTATCATCCTTGGGACGCGGTCCTTCCAGCTGTGGGACACAGGTGCGCGCGCGTCTCTTCTTCTCCTCGCTTCTCCTCCTCCTCCGCCTGCGCTCGGGTTCGCCTATCCACCCCCACCACCCACCACACCGCCCGCGGCCGACCGACCGACGTCGAGCGCGGGACGTCGGTCGGGTAGGTCTTGTCCTCACGCTTCATGACGACTGACAACCCTCTCCGCCGCCTTCGAACACTCCCCCCCCTCGCCCCCCTTCACTCCCTCCCTCTCCTTCTCTTTCTCACGTTCTTGACCCATCTCGCGCTCGTGCGCCCGGGCACCCAATATGCGGATCCGCACCTCCCTCCCCCTTCACCCGTCCCTCCCTTGGTCCTCTCCGTTCGGCCGCGTCCCTCCCTGCCTTTCTCTCTCCCTCTCTTGGAACTCCCCCCCGCCGGGCCTCCCAGCTGGCCAAGAGCGATTCCGGTCCGTCTATCCTTCCCCTCTCCTCGCCCTCTCCCTACTCCCCCCTTCTCCCCCCTCAAAACCCTCACACTGACCACCCCGCCCTCTCTCCCATCTCAACTCACGCATGCCTGCCTTTACCCACCCACCCACCGACACGCCCGCACCCACCCACACGCAGATCCGTCACTCGCTCCTACTACCGCGCGACCGCCTCGATCCTCCTGACCTACTCGATCACCTCGCGCGCCTCCTTCCTCGCCCTCCCCCGCTGGCTCGCCGACGCCCGCGCCCTCGCGAGCGAAGGGGCCAAGGTCGTCCTCGTAGGCACAAAGTGCGATCTCGAGGAGGAGCGCGAGGTGAGCGCGTTGGAAGCGGGTAGGTGGGCAGCTGACAACGTGAGGCCCCATCCCCCATCATCATCCTCCTCATCCTTCCCCACCCTCGTCCCTTGACTCTTGCCCTCCCCGCTTTGGCCCGGGTCTCTCGGCCCACCCGACTTCTCCAAAGTCGGCCAGCTGACCCCCCCCCCTGCCCCCTCCCCCCCCCAATAAACGGCTCAACGCGGGCCCGCCGCCCGACGAAACTGCAGGACGTGCTCCACCTCGAGACCTCGTCGCTGGCCCCCCACCAGCCCCACCTGCCGTTCGTGCTCGTGACGCGCGCGGTCGTGCTCGCGATCGAGGCGGGCGTGATCGACCCTGACCGCGCGGGCTCGGGGGTCAGCTACGGCGAGCGACAGCTTCGGAGCTGGGGGACGACGGGGAAGGGGACGGGCAAGGGGGCTGCGGGGGGGAGAGGAGCGAGAGGTGGCCCAGGCGGAGCGGGACCGGTTCAGAGGGGCGTCGAACTGAGCGAGCTGGTCCAAGGCAAGCGGTGTGGGTGTTGAATCACGCCCCTCCTTGCTCGCCCCTCTCTCTCTCTCTCTCTCTCTCTCTCTCTCTCTCTCTCTCTCTCTCTCTCTCTCTCTCTCTCTCTCTCCCTCTCGCTCGCTTTCCCTCTCGCTCGCTTTCCCTCTTCTGCCCGAGACCTTCAACCCTCGACCCC